>JZLH01S0608958.1:2247-17103 GCA_001188425.1 Eucidaris tribuloides | reverse complement strand
TGTGTGTGTGTGTGTGTGTGTGTGTGTGTGTGTGTGTGTGTGTGTGTGTGTGTGTGTGTGTGTGTGTGTGTGTGTGTGTGTGTGTGTGTGTGTGTGTGTGTGTGTGTGTGTGTGTGTGTGTGTGTGTGTGTGTGTGTGTGTGTGTGTGTGTGTGTGTTTCTTTTTTAAATTGTCGGCAATTTTTACAGTCCGACAAACACTTTCCCCTTCTTTTTCGAAGTTCGGGATCAAATCCTGGTTATAAACAGAACACGACACGAAAACCCCACAGCGCTGTGCATTCAGCAATGGACACACAATCTAGTTAATTTCCAGTTGTCGCTATACTTTCTGTAAATAGGAACTCTAATAACGACAAATCCCCCTCCCCCTTTTACCACTGACCGGGACCTTACGACAGTAAGGGAGAAGGAGCCAGCAACTAACAGGCATAAGTTAAGGAAAAAAAATGAGTTTTTGCCAACCAATCAGATCGCACGTGCACAGGTCTGGAGCTGACCATGCGTGTCCGATGCATGCCACCCGGCGTGTGTTAGTTGCGCCTTGGTAATGTATGCACTGTTTGAATCGATAAGCTCCTCCCCCATAGCTGTTTCTGCAAGTTTTATCCCCGGGGTAAAACTTGCAAAGACGTAAAATAAACACAAATTAACTAATTTACAGGGCCTTGCTAAGGGTAAGTATCACACAGTACCCCTTATTTAGGCTGTCTTTATCACCATGTACCATAATTTTCACAATACTCACAATGTCATTTTTTTCTTAACTTACGCCTGTTAGTTGCTGGCTCCTTCTCCCTTTAATCATGGAGGTTTAAGGTTAAAACCTTGATGTCTAAGTGGTATACATACTGTACATGATAATGTTGAAATTAACACCCAAGAAAAAAGAAAAGAAAAGTTATGCTGTCTCTAGCAAGATAATATGATTAAAGTATCTGATGGTCTCTTTATCGTAAAACAGAAATCTACGGGGAAATTATATATGGCAAAACAGTCACTTTAATCACCAAATGTTGGTTTTGTACAATTTTCCGTGCTTTATCATTCGTAGATCTTAATGCAGACAGAAATAACACGGAGGCCAATGTGGTTCAGACTTTTTTTAAAGCTGGGAACAGGATAACCTAAAACCCAGCCACTTGTTCTACACACGCCTGTAGATGATGTTGTGCAATGTTGTCTCTTGATGCCATAAGAGATAACTCTATTAAACAACTTGCTGGCATTTTCTGCCATTCAGGGTAACGATTCGTCGAAAACTGCTTTAACGAGGTCGAATGACTGCTGCTACTATTAATTTTGATGGGGGGTTTAACCTTGTCGGATGAGGGAGTGGTTAGATTATTTTTTTTTGGTCTGAATATCTATTTATATTTTTGTTCTGTAGTATAAAGTATTGTGCAGAAAGGTAGCATTTTGGAGCTCCAATGGCGCCGCAGGATACATAGTTACTACGCTGAATAAATAATTTCTCCCTCCTCCTCCTCCACCTGTTCTTTTTTTTCTCTGCTTCCTTTTCCTTTTCTTCTTTTTCTTCTTCTTCTTCTTCTTCTTCTTCTTCTTCTTCTTCTTCTTCTTCTTCTTCTTCTTCTTCTTCTTCTTCATCTTCTTCTCTTTTCTTCTTCTGCTTCCTTTCTCCCTTTTTCTTGTTTATTCTTCTACTTCTTCGTTCTTCATTCTTCTTCTTCTTCTTCTTTCTTCTTCTTCTTCTCTCTTCTGTCTCTTCTTCCTTCTTCTTCTTCTTCTTCTTCTTTTTTCCTTCTTCTCGTCTTCTATTCCTTCTTTCTTCTTCTTCTTCGTTCTTTTCTTCTTTCCTAGAATCAGCAAAATTGAGTGCATGTGTCCGTTTTATGCGTGGTCGTATTGTATATATTATGACATAGATCGAGATCGATTTCTCAAATGAGATCAAGGACTGTTACACAACAAATTGACAGACTGATTGAACTTATCTGATTCGATCGTAACTGTTGCATGGGTAGCTTCTTATCGCCCAATTTTTTTTAACATTTTAAAGAAAATATTTTTGAAGAACATGATGTCAATACATTCACCCTAAAAAACTTCATTTCAAACTTTGGCCGAGGGGTGAATGGCCTGCACAATCATCCCCCTGATTTTCAAGGAAAAATGATTTTGAACCAACTAAATGCTAATTTTGTCAAAATAAATATACGCGGCTCTCATTGTTGAATGTCTATTTCGCGAAACTATAGTGTTATCAGAGAGTCAAAATATGCTTATAAAACCCCTAGAACTCCTGAGCTTCAATGGGCTCCGCTCCCTGACCCCCCAAAATTTATATCACCATGTTTTTAAATGACCTGCTGTAAAAATCTCAGAAAAAATTATATCTTCGGATGAAATGCCAAAAATTAACTAGCACCCACTTTCAAAATGGGGTGGGGTTTAATTGTTGACTGTCCACTGCACAAAAATAGTGTTAGCACAGGGTCAAAATAACCTCATGAAACTGCTGAAAGCCTTGAGCTTCAGGAGGCCCTGCCCCCTGACCCAAGACCAGGACCCTATGGGATTTTAAGGCGAGCCCCTGGAATTCACCCACCTGGGCAAGTAGCCCCTCCCCCGCATTAAAAAAAGTTTCACGGCCGTCTATCAAAGGTCCGTTTTCTTTTCTTACGCACTCCCTTTAAAAAAACAACTTGATATGGGCGTGGCGTGTATGTTCTTGTGCGTCTGTATGTGTGTGTGTGTACACGTGCGTGTATGTGTATGTGGTGTTGTTGTGTGTTGTGGTGTGTGTGGTTGTGTGTGTGTCGTGTGTGTGTGTGTGTGTGTGTGTGTGTGTGTGTGTGTGTGTGTGTGTGTGTGTGTGTGTGTGTGTGTGTGTGTGTGTGTGTGTGTGTGTGTGTGTGTGTGTGTGTGTGTGTGTGTGTGTGTGTGTGTGTGTGTGTGTGTGTGTGTGTGTGTGTGCGTGTGTGTGCAAGCGCGCGCTTATTAGATCATGCATTATATGATCGACCCCTTTAGACAGCAAATCATCCTCCCCGGTACGACGACCTGTCTACGCCACTGATAATGTGTCTCCCTGCATGTCTGATATATCTACTTATCTTCACGTATTATCATTATCTATATGGATTCTTCAGTTGCATCTGTGTATATGTCCTCCAGGATGCGGATGTAACATTTTGTAATTCGTATGTTCCACAGTGCAATGTTGTTTGTAAGTCGTTCTTTGTGTCTCAATTCAATTATTTCTTGAATGCAATTCCTTATCTAACGGCGGAACAAATGAATAGGTTGCATTCGAAGTATTTTTATTTTGCGGAAATAAACCTAATAGAATCACATGTAATGTTGATCCTGGATTACCAGGCTGGGGGAGTAAAAATGGGAGATGTGAAGATGTGGGCTGTAAGGCGATTACGGGACATTTCAAGGTACATGAGCTTTGTTTATTTTATGGTAAAGTATTTTACATTTATTCCGGCTTCCGCTACTAGTACTAGCTCTTTGATTTCTCCTGCATATAACAACCAGAGATTGCCACTTTCAGTGTCATTTCACATGGGCGTAAATCCGTTCCGAGGAGTGGGGGGGGGATGATTGATGAAATTTCCAAATTTGGGGGACACCCCGGCCCAAATCAAGGGTTATTTCTTGAAAAGGGGACACCTACAACGTGCAAAATCTACCACTATCTCTAAACATTGGCATGTAGCTTTTATTGTGATTACATTTTAGACCTTTCACGTTATGTGTTTCTTGATCTTTTGCTGTGATAACAAAGCAGTAATACCACAGCATTAAATATTGCAGTTTGGTTTTCATGGCCTATATCAATGTGCGAGCGAGCGAAGCGAGCGAGAAAATTTTTAGGACCTGTGAGGTTGCATGGTGTCCAATAACTTCTAATAAAAGGGGAAATGTTTCTGAAATGTCTTAGATTCAGACTGAAAAGAACTTTAAACATAATATATCAAATATTAATGCAAGCGAGCGAAGCGAATGAGCCTCAGAAATTAAAGTAAATTGCTCTAAGTCGTTTCAAATTCGGGGCACAATAAAGAGGAAAAAGGGGGCATTATTTTTAAGAAACAAAAGACGGTAGCGGCAGTTAAATTAGAACGGGTGCCTCTAAAATGTGAAAAAGGCCATTGTCTTGTCACTTGTGAGGCTTATCAGAGGTGGAAAATTGTATTTATCTGAAAAGAAAACGATTATGGAAATAACAGGGGTACTCATTCTAAGGGATCAATTTGATGCAAATGATTCAAAAGCGCAATTGTCAAAAAGGAAAAGATTGTAGAAAGGAAATATTTTTAGAGATTATGTGAGAAGTAAAAAGGATGGTGGATACCCAAATTTCTGGAATATACTGGGAACACTATCTCCCCCCCCCCACACACACACACACACAGCACATGATTTTGAATAATCCTAAAAAGTTTTTTAAATTCTGAGCAAAAAATCACGACATATGTATAAAATCGGAAACATCGGGATATTCAAACAACAATATAAGACAAATGTTTGCATGGCGAAATTCACAATTCGATGAGAGGTTTTCGGTACAAACTCATGTACGTTGGAAACTCCACGTTCCGGTCAGAATGCTCTGACGACGGCCAGAGCATTCTGACCGGAACGTGGAGTTTTCCAACGTACATGGTTGTACCGAAAACTCTTCATCAAACAACAATAGCATTTTAAAAGCTTGTAAATATAAAATAAACACAAAATACTTTTTAATTGAAAAGTTATGGTATATTTGTACAGATCATCCCACTTCCCCCCAAATTGGTGGGATATATCCCCCAATCCCCCTCCTCACAATTTACGACAGTGTACTTTAATTCGGGTAAATGAGATTGCTGGTGTCTGTCTGCCAGTATAATACTACACTCTAAAACCAAAGATTTGAATTAATGTATTTTAAAAGTCGGAGGAGCTACACACTTTTTAAAAAAAGATTGATTATAACTGTAATATCATGCAGTGGAGACTACCTTTAAAACTAGGCCATACGCAGGAATTTTCCGGGGCCAAACTGTTCAAATTATTGAGGGAAAGTGCAAGCGAGGGAGCGAAGCGACCGATCAGGAGCTTCTGAGTTTTTTAGAATTAAAATTTAACGATCTTAAGCATTTTATAGGTATTTAAGGAGAAATTCTTACTTTACTTTATCAATGATTAATTAATTAAAAAAAAATGTATTTTTTTTTCTTGAAAAGTGTGGGGGATGATTGTACAGGCCATCCCCCCCCTTCTCGAAATGTGTGTGTGTGGTGGGGGGGGAATATATCCCCATCCCCCCGGGATTTACGCCATTGTCATTTCCAATGTTGATTCCAAGTGCTCTGGTTTAAACACAAAGTCATAACAATAATTTCTGTACTTAATGGCATGGGGTATCAATGTGCGCAACAGCCAGTCAACCAAATCCGGACAACTCAGGTTAGATTACTTTACCTAATGAACGAAGAATGTTCTTCCACATCTTTCTATGTTATGTTGCTCATTATGGAAGAAAATGATATTTCCCTTTTTTTTAGATTCTTTGTTTTTTATGTCATGTTCAATACATTTGTGTACACACTGTAGTATGTATAATGTATTGTGGTCAGTTTTTCAATGTTCTTCAATCTTCACTCATAGCTATCCTTTTAAGACGTCTAGTTTTTTTTTTGGGGGGGAGGGGTTGGCGGGGGGTAGGGAGACGGATGATTGGCATTTTGACCTCAACAAGTGTATATTTTGTAGCCTCATTTTAAGACCAAGGAATGCATGATATTATCATTAGCATTGACTGCAGTTAACAAGTCACAGTGTTGATAAACTGTGAAGGGTCCAAGAGGGGTCTCCCCTTTCAGGGTGAGAAATGTTGACAAAAATGTGTGGTGTTAGCCCCATATGTCAGATGAAGGAATGTATAACTATTAGCTTATGCAAAAGTATGGCGATTGTTGATAAAATGGGGAGGGTCTTGGACGGTGGGTCTGGGACAGTCCCCCTCCCAGCGTGAGAAAATTTGACATTTTTATTTCCGATTTAAATGTATAGTTCAACCCTATTTCAGACCAAACATTTGAAGAATACAATTGAAAAATAGGGAGGGGCTTGAGGGAGTTTCTTTCCCACAGCGTCTGAAAAAATATTGACACTTCTACCTTCGAACATGTGCATTTTTAGCCCCATTTCAGATTAAGGAGTGCGTAATAATTATTAACATTTGCTCACGTGCAAAAACGTGACGATTGCTGATTGGTAGAACAAAAAGGGGAGGGCCTGGGAGGGAGTTGCCCTCCAAAGGTGAGAAAATTTGACATTTTTTATTTCCGAAAATGTATAGTATAACCTTAAGACCAAACACTGAAAGCAATGCAGTTGAAAAATGGGGAGGGTCTATACACGCACACTCATTGATTAAGAATGTTCAGGACTGCTTCACATAAAACTAATTTTGCCAAATCAGGGAATGTGCTGTAGGCTGATTATACAGTGCCCACTTTGCCAACCGATTAATTTGTTTTGCTAAGTGGCATTGTCTAGTCTGAATTTTAACGAATGATCAACACAAAATAATTTGTCAACTGTTTTAGAGCTGACATTGCCTTGTGCTTGTGTTTGAGATTTTCTTGCTCATTAACATTCTTTCATGCTATAATTACAAGTCATGTACTCAGAATGTCGACAACGGTTGATTGGTCAATTGTTTTATTCCCATGTGCCTTCTTTCCCTCCTTATTTATATCTTACTTTTGTTTTGTTTTTCCTTCTTTCCATCTTCTTAGCTTCCTTGCTTTCTTTCTTTCTTTTCCTTTCTTTTTTCTTCCCTTCCTTTTCTCCCTCCCCTCTTTTTTCTTCTTTCCTTTCGTCCCTTTTCTTCCTCTCTTTTCCATCATTTGTCGATTTGGTGCATACACATGAAACAACTTGGTGCATAAATATGCTGACTACGAGCGCGGGGGGGGGGGGGGGGTCCACACACCCATCTGGTGACCACCATGAATGAGGGGTGTGTCGGTAACATGTTCATCAAGAATTTGGCGAAATGTTACCAGGTGTTATTGATATTATACTTTTAATGATGTGGAGTGTGCATACATGTCTAATGTAGCCTGACTGAAGCCATGTGTCGATAAAGAATTCATTCAATGAAACATGTTCTTTCGCAACAGAATGTTAAAATTAAAGCAAACGTGAAGAAGTTGTATAGAAACGAGGAGAATCTGTATACACGTACAAATTACAGAGAACGGGTGATTTCATGCCAGAACTATGGGATTTTTTTTACAGCATTTCTAATTTGATGTCCAACCAAATGAAACAATGTGGATTTTACTTGTCTTTGAGTCCTATTAATTTCATTGACCATCTGGGGTTGTTCATTCTTCTTCATAAGAAATAAAAATAAAAATAGACGAGTGTCTTACGTTAGAGCCCTGCGTCCAATACGACACGCATGTTTGTCACCATAATAAACCTGTATATTTGAGTCAAACTTGAGAATTCACCCCAGCTGACACCTGTACGACCATCAAAGATATCTCAACTTTTTTTTTTGAATTCTGTCAGAAGGCTAAGAATTGTTCAAGAAATGTTGAAATTGTCAATACGAAATGATCGAGGAGCAGTACTTGGTGTTAATCATTGATGACACAGGTGCAAAACCAAATCAAAGAGATGTTTAGGCCCTGTTCACCGAGACCCATACTCTAATCACTCAAGTATTTGATCAGCACATTATCAGAGTACCTGTTTCCCTCGTCACATTACAAGACTATACTTCTTCATCCAGTCAGATTAAACGCATGTCTCGTAGCCAGGTGGATTGGGTGGGTCGATCCCTGAGCATGGATGGGTGAGACAAACAAATATGGCTGGGCATGTCGTACATGTTTCCCTTTTGCAACATTAAAACAAATATACAA
Organism: Eucidaris tribuloides; assembly: GCA_001188425.1. NCBI lineage: Eukaryota > Metazoa > Echinodermata > Echinoidea > Cidaroida > Cidaridae > Eucidaris > Eucidaris tribuloides. The sequence goes on along the minus strand of JZLH01S0608958.1, from coordinate 9,203 downwards.
AAACCCGTTGGGGAATGTCTTTTTCTTTCCTACTTTTTTTTAATATCAGACAAAATCCTGTCTTCCTCACCAACTGAAGGGCGAATTTTAGCTTCTTCATTCTCCTTTGGCCGTCACGGGCGCCTCAGTAGGTCATTAGGGCTCCCTCTAGAATCGAAGCCGGTCGAGGGGCTAAAGATATCACTCAACGAACCTCAAGTGACCAGACAGCTTATGGCATTATCTGAGCATCACAGACATACATTGCGTCATGATTGTTGCTTGACTGTTATTGTCTGGTTGATTTGGATTTAACAAGGTTATTTTCTTTCATGTTTGTCCATTCTGCCTCCATGACCATTGCTTTTCTGACCGTATTGTTCATCGTCATGGTGTAGTCGGATAAATTAGTCCTGAATATGAATATACGCCAAAGTTTATCCTTTCGTAGCGCGTACCCCGTCTCTGTCGCACGGTGGCGTTGTCCAAGAGTTGGCTATAGGCGAAAAGAGAATATCGAGCGAGAATTCGTTGTTAGCAGATGTCACCAGGGACAAGGGCGCCTGAAGCGGGGGGGGGGGCAGAGGGGGCACTTGCCCCCATAATTTGTATGGGGGAGCGGGCAAAACGAGTTTTTGCCCCCCCATGTGCCCCCTGACAAGTAAAAAATGATTAATCACTTATTTAAAGACCAAAATGAATAATAAAGGCACTTTTCTTGTCTAAAACTTGTCAATTTCATAACTGAAAAAATGCGAAATTTTCGCCCCTGACGGGCACTTACACTTACACAAATTAAGTGTATAGATGGTAGCCTCGCGTCCTTTTTAGTAAACGCGTTAATTTTTACTTTTCTTCTAAGCTTTCTAGCAATATAAGAATCAGTCCGGAAGTGATATTTTGGCCTTAGCACTACTTGTAAGTGATATCTTTATTGCTCGAAGAATGATACATATTGGTTAATAAGCGCACATCACTTGTGACATATTATACGTACGTTCATGAGAAATGAAAATTTACAATGATTCTGAGCTCTCGCTCGCGTCGTTCGCGCAGATAAATGTGTATTATTCTGAAACGATATCGCATGACAAATGCGACGTCTGTTAGTTTGAGTCAATAATAGCGTAATACAGAATTTAATTGATCAGACGTGAAAATCTGTATACATTCTGAGGCGCTCGCTCGCTCTGCTTGTACTTAGTAAAATGAATAGTTTTCATAAGTTCTGATCATAGTCCTTCGCAGTGAATTTTTACTATTTTTGATTCCCTAGAAATTTGTTTTTAAATGACTTATAATCGCAACTTTTATACTCTATTTTCACAAATAGTCCCTACCGCACACACCCACACCCTCCATCATGAATCCAATATAAAAAAACCCCGCCAAATACCGACAAATAAAACCTTTGACTCCTTCTGTACGTACATCACATCACTCCTGTATGGCCGTTGGTTTATTATGGAACTTTCCATTTTGGGGTGAATAACCGCAGAACTGTAATTTTGTCACGTTTTTATGACATATGTACGCAATCCACACCAGACACAAATTTTATCCATATATTAAGATACAGCTTAAAATTCATAGGCTATAAGTACGACATCTGCTTTACCTGGGCCACTCAAATTTGGTATTTATTTAAGGAAGATGCATGGGATCGATGGAGTAGTGGAGAGTGACAAACAAGCTTTAGCTTCCAGTCTCAATACACTCAAGTAAACCCAAGTTAGTAAACTTAATATAGGGACTTAAACGTGTCACTAAGATTAATGTCAAAAGTGTAATTGAAGTTTTGATCGAGACTCAAAAGTGTTGAGTAGATTAATGTCAAAAGTGTAAGTATGTCTAAATTTTCCATCGAGATTTAAAGATGTTGCGTAGATTAATGTCACAAGCGTTAGCACTATCATGATAAATCGGCTATGTTGCGTAACCATTCCCACAAGATGCTAAGGTCTGTCTTCACATTGAGCATGTTATTTAACTTATATTGGTGATTGCTTGGTGTCAAACATATCAAACAAATAACAGACGGAGTGGGTGTTCTCTGGTGAATCTCGTTTTTCCCACCTTAACGGCGCATTATTCACGTAACTCGGCCGTCGTCGTTATGCTTGAATTCCGACGTTAATACCCGATTAATCGCCTCTATTACTCGCCTTTTGGGGCAAGAATAGTGATGAAAAGGATGTCTGCAGACGACCAATCGGTCGTGTCTCCTGAGGTATAATAGAAATTAGAAGCTTGACGCGTAGACGTGACGAGGGGTTAAGGGGCTATAGCCCACTGTTAATCGGCTGTAAGAACATGTTTGAAAAACATGTAAAAAAAAGTTGGAATCTAGTCAACAGGTCCACCGCCAAAACGACATAATTACATGTTGTAACCTATTCCATGATCTGAAGATGACACATTTCAGTGGGCAAATTAACATTCCATGTAGAGAAACCATTATGTGTAAAGAATCCAAGATAATTTGTTAATATTAAAGTACCTTTTGATGGAATCTATCCCTCAAAGCACAAGTCAGGTGCCATTTTTCTTAAAATCCTGAGTGTATTTCATGCGCATTAATGATGTCTATATTACAGATGTATTTGTGTAAAAAATCTAGATAAAGCAGGTCAGTGGGACATTTTAACATATTATGCATCTCCTGTGTCATTCATGGAACCAACTTATTTCTGCCCCTCCCCCATAAATTTAATTCTGGCTGCGCTACTAGCATGGAGGTATCTGGTTGATAGCTGACTGCTCGTATGTCAAAACTACCATTGTAAGGGGATAAATGATAGTATGTGTGCTGCTACAAGAAAAGTACATTTCATGCATCTTGTATGTCTTCTTTTCAAGTGGGAGCAGCTTCCTAGTCTAGGTATTTACAGTTTGAGTTGTGGATGAAAGAAATAAAAGCTTACAAAATGATCATGGGACTGTGTCAATTGGAAGTTTGATACCCCAAACGGGATAGTGTCGAGTCGGACTGCCAACGTTAATATTCATGAACTCATCACCAGTCATCAGTAGCACTATACATTTAGCACCAAAGTATTTGCAATTAACTTATTGTCCATTTTGCAATGCATAAAAAATAAGAGTTGCGATTCTCTGAATCCAGTTAATCCATGTTCAATTAAATTTTGACAGGAATATTTTCTAGAATGTGCGTTTAGCATTCCGAGATACTTCCGCATTTGTTTCTCTGCTGAGAAGAAATATGATATACACATCAAGTAAACTAGAGTTTCCACCGTATAAATGATGTGTATTTGATCTGATAAAATTGTCCTCGTATGTTGAAAACTACACAGAAACAATCGGTCCTTTCAAATACCAAGTCAGAAAAACATATACATATTGTTTTGTTTTTTAATTACTATGGCCGACCTCGCAGCCCATCTGCGAAAGCTTCTCAGACCATCAGTTCAGTTGGAAAAAAATATAGAGAAAATACACAATAAGAAATTACTGATACATGATGTTAAAACTTACGTGTTTACAAATTTAAAAGGAAAAGAAAGTGCGTTAATCAGGTGTCACAAAGTTTGAGAGAGGACAGATTATCTCCCTGAAGAGCGGGGTTTCATCCAAACGCACGAGCACACACACGTGATAAATAATCAATACAAGGTCTGAAAAATGAAAAAGAAATTTAGTAGTCAGGTGTCACAACTAGTATTAGAGAGAAGGACAGACTATCTCTGTTATAAGAATAGCGTTTGATTCAAACACACGAGCACACCCGCGTGAAAATTGTCTCCTTGAAACATCAGGTTGTTATCAATCAATCTAACTATATTGTTTGGAGGAATTATAATATTGTTGTTAATTCACTTATCACGAATAGTTCATTCTTGAAAAACCAGACTTCTAATGGGCATGACCATTATGTTTCAATAGCTGATTGTTTAGAATGCACACTCATCTTTTTTTTCCAATTTCGAAGGTAAAATTAATTTCTTTTGCTTTCGACGGTTTGCCGACTAGTTCAACAAATACCAGACAGTAATGGCCTCAAATAAACACTATTATTGTCATTTGTATTCTACGTTTTTGCCACGAAACACGCCCCATCAATTATGTCATTTACGTGTTAAGCTATATACTTCGCCATGGCGCTGGAGGGAGCTGTGAAGGGCCATGACCAAACCCATTCTGAATTCCCATTTTCCATTTCTATTATATCTAAATGATGGATAAATCTCAATAAACAATTCTTTGGGGATTACTTTGTCAGATTAACGTCACTCACTTTCTTACACTAAATTAATTGGCAACATGGCGGGATTTTCAAAAAAAACACACAAAAAACATAATAACCTTGTTTGGCCAATCATGAATACTTTCATTAGGTTTATGACCGAAAACTCGTCAGAGATTGCATGACAGAAACATTTGGAATCATTTGAAATATTTCACTTGCCATAAGTGGCCATAAGCCGATGTGCCATAATCTAAAATTCTAATCATTTTTATTTGGATTAATTTCATGTATCTTCCTGAATTTGTCAATCTGCTACTAATTTCTTGCTCGATCTGAATTATTTGGCTAATTACCTAATAAATGGCAGAATTATTAAAGAGGGTCTACACAATCCTTACTTACACAGTTACACCTCTGATGGTACAGAGTTTTCACTCCCGGTGAAGCACTACAAAAGAGTAGTGCAGCACTACAAAAGATGGAATAATTATTGTTAAATAACTATAGATTAAAATTCAGAATTTCAACAATCTACGACAAATTTTGATTCGGAAACAATTTCTTATCAAATCAACAGCATTGCATAAGCATTCAGGGTATTCAACATTAACCTTGTATCTACAATGTATGATGGGCAACGATACATCCATTTTGCCTGTTGTAGAGAAATGCGTGTTGTGAATCTTATTCTTAGGTTGATAGCAGTTTGACAAAATGTCTTATAAATGTTGACATGCATCGATATTCAATACTGAATTTAAAATACAGTCTTGATATTGATATGAATTTAAGGTTTTTGAATTCTTTATGCTGAAAACTATTAATAAAAAGAAGCTTATGGTACATGGTATTATACCGATAATGTCGGGATATATCTTCCGGCTGGAATTGTTGTTCAATAGTTTAAGTATATGATTTGTTGTTTATAAATGCATTTTTTCGAAGCTATGTATGAGTTGTAATTTTCTATTCCGAAATAGATAAAAGCAAGGATAAACAAAAACTGTTCTTGCCCTTGTCCTCACTAAGCCAAGATAAATGACCGTGACACGCAAATGTGATTATTGAAATATCACCCAATTATCATGGATGTAGGTGTCTTCAAAATATTGGATAATTGCTGTTCATTTACCTGTTACTGATGCAATACCGTTCATTATCGGTAACGTTATATTGATTCTGAATGAGACTGTGTATTTTGTAGACTACCGGTTTGTAGAATCTTCAACTGACTCAATTTTCTTTTATTTCGAAGGTTAAGGTGATTTCTTTTCGACTCGTCAAACAATCACCATACCGTTAAAGACCAATTATTTTGACTTGAATGTCAAATTACAATAAATTGACCATTGTTTACGTTATAACATTTTCCAAGGAAACAGACATCATCAATATCTCCATTTACGTTTTAATGATTCGTTTGACTTCGCCCAGCTGCATACGTGAGCTCCAAAAGGGCCATAAAAATGATAATTTTCCAATCAAACCATTAGGTGTATTGTAGTTGTATCCAAGCATAAAACTTAAACTAGCTTTTGGAGATAAACTTCATCGGATTAACATGCATTTCATTCAATAGGAACGGGATAATCACGAACCGGTGTGTATTCACCACCAAAGATGTATTAGCCATTTGGTCTACCATAAATATTTGGCTCAATTAATAGAGTAAAATGTAGGCACAACAAAACCCAACAATATAAACAAACAACAGACAAATACGGTAGAACTGGACACAAATAGTTTGTAAATCACCATATAACTACAATCGCGTCACCTAGCGTGATGGTACTTATCGACTCCTTGTAATGACCCACTGGGATATATAATAATTCGTCGAGAAGTATCATTAAGATTGAATATATATATTTCATATGCCTCTACGTTTTTTACACTAGTAAAATTCTAGGCTGACTTTCTAAGGTCCAAAACAAAGTCCATACATAAGTCGTAAAACATCCATAAAAAACATCAATATAAACATATATAGAAAAGGTTATAGATTATCAGTTGTGGAGCTCGAAGACTGGCTCTATGTCTCGAGACGTCGCTCGAGACCAGCATGCTCTTTCCTTGGTCTCGTCTTGGATCTCTGACCCTTCTGTCTTTGGAGTCTTGTCTTGGCCTCGAACACATTCTGTCTCGGATTTTTTGCGCTGAGACAAGCCCGAGACCAGCAATCTAATATGATTTTGGGCATAAAAAATCTTTATTGTGTGTGCATGACAAACTGCAGTTTTGCGGCATGTAGAGGGTTCAAACAATGCAGATGTATTCAAACATTAGTTTTAACATAGATCTTCTACACATAATAGTGACCGGCTAATGGTGGGTTCTCTAGCCCAATATATTCCGGTCGTCGCTCTTATAATTGAACAGAGGTAGACATGCTGTAGAAAACATAAGAAGTAAGTATGGAAGCGAACATTCAAAACAGAAAAAGTAACGGAAGAAAAAGTAACAAAGAAAGACAAAAAGAAAAAAAACGGAGAGATTAGAAGAATAGAGACTCAAACGATAGAAAGAAAACATAATAGGAAATAATAAAGGAAAGAAGACTGAAAACAAAAGAAAAACAGAAAAAGAAGATTGACATCAAGATAGCAGGAAAAGATATTTTCAAACGGATAAAAAGAAGGAAAAAGACATCACGAATGAAAGAAGAGAAAGAAGAAAGATGGAAAGAGTGGAGGAATGAAGAAGAAAAAGAAAGAGAAACACAAAACAAGAAAAGAGAAAAAGAAAGGATAAAATGAAGAAAAAGAGA
>JZLH01S0608955.1:19469-31957 GCA_001188425.1 Eucidaris tribuloides | reverse complement strand
TGAAGATAGAGTTCCGGATTTGCACGCCAGAAAAGGGCAAAATGAATGAAATCAGCTGAAATCGTTCAGAGAGTGAAGATTTGTATGAATTAACACCTGTCATAGAACCTTTGGGAAGAATACGTAGTTTTGTTGAAAATCTGGACGGTTAAATTTCAACATTTGCACAGTGACGAGCACGTTCTGTTAGTTCCAAAATTGTCCGATCGGCCACTAGCCGATGATCACGCAGAGTTCAACCGTTAAACCCATAGCATTGTAGTAGTCGCCCACGGCTCGTCAGCTGGTCATGCGTACCGTGTTCCGCAATTTGAGCAAAATTCAAACTTACGGAAAGATCAATATTCTGGTAGCATATCGTTAGTAGTATTTCTCATAAAACAATAAGTTCATGATATATAGATTGCAAACTTTCAACACACCATTTGTTAGTACCTTATTACCGTTTGGTAATCATAATAAAGGGAAGTCATGGACTTGCAAATCTTGAAATCTATTTTTAAAGTATAATCAGTAGGCCAAGTCCTGGTAGTCGTTGACGGATGCTCAGGTATACATTTGAATCAGCCATTCCAACAGACAAATTTACAGGACGATATTCGAAGAGAGCCAAAAGCTCCTATTCGTGCTGACAAAAAACCCAGAAACTAATTACGGTGAGCTGCTTGTGTGCATTCTGCCCGAATATAGAAGCATATTGAATTTGATAATGACATTGACTGCCATGATGACTAATTGGCGGCTAATCCACTTTCAGTCTGACATATTCATGACTTTGTATCGAAGCTATCCTTATGATATATTGAATAAATAAAGAAATAAAAAAATAATAAATAAATAAATAAATAAATAAATAAATAAATAAATAAATACATGAATAAAAACTTAAATCACATTGAAAATATTTGATTTTTTTTAAATTCTTCAGACAATTGTTTGGTTAATTCCTGTTTGTCTGGCTTTGTTCATGGATTGTTTGGTTGATGAATATTATATCACTAACATATAGTACAGTATGACTTGACATATCGACTGCAGGATTTGGTGTGAATTCGTTGATAGCCAATATCCGTTGCATTTCCAGTGTAATTTGGTACAAACTGCAGCGTGGTCGTTTTGAATGAAGAATACATATCCTCGTCTTATGAAGCGTGTCTTTAGTTTATACCGATTGTTGATGTTTGGAAGGCATGATCCACTTTTTCGACTTAGTTCTGTCTGTGGATACACCAGTAATAAGCATACTTTGTTGAAATGCTGTATGATCCTGATTTACTGTATTTTAGCAGTAATTGTTTCAAATCTCATTGCAAAAATACGAGTTGCCATGAATAACAACTGAACTAAGTATTCGTAAAGGTTAATTTCATGACGTGCTGATTGTCGAAAGTTATCAGTTTTGACAATCATCCAATAACTAACGAGTACCTGGAAGGAATGACATGAAGTCGATCAGGAAGCTAAATTTGATCCTTGACTGGATAGCTTCTTTTGAAGTGATGCCCTCCTTGACAAGACTTGGTACGAAGAACATGCGTTGTTTTTCTGTCTGCTCGTCATGATTCTGTTTCGATGTCAAAAGAGTTGGGGGATGGAGAGCAAATCAAAACGCATATAGTAAGCATGTTTAAAGTTAAAAGTACATTTCCTTGTAAGTAATTCAGTAGTTTATTATTTTTGTTTCCAGGTAGTAATTATTAATCTCTTTCAGAACATCGTTTGTGTGAGTTTCGTTCGAAAGGTCCTACTAGATAATTTAAAGCCGAAGTTTAGTTTGGGGGATTTTTGGTTATTTGAAAGCTTTATGCCCCAAAGTCATAACTCTGCAATAATAGATTCTGAATGTCTTTAGTTTTTGTTAATTAAGTTTAATGTAAAAATGTCGGGAGGGCGGGGGGACGCCCGAGATTTTGCGACTATATTTTTATATTATATTGCATCCAAGGGTAAAAAGGCTTTAAGTTATACATGTGGTTATACCGTTCATCTGAAAGAGCAGACTCTGGCCTTCAGATGGGTATAGCTCATATAACAATTTTTACCGGCTTTGATGGCTATAAATGTAAAATATAGCAGCGAAAATCCTACGGGGGTCCGGCCCCGAGATTTTTCATTAATAATTTAAATAAAAAAAAGCTAAAGACAAAAAGAAAAGGTTATAATTTTATATTCATTGAAAGAGCAAGTCTGCTGCTTTCAGATGAGGTATTACACACATGTAACATTAAAGCCTTATCCCTTTGGATGGATAGATATAGTTTTCCGGCCGGTCATTTTCAACACGTTTGCAATTCCCATTTGTATCAGATCATTCAGTTTTCACAGTGTAACATAGAATGAACCGTATACAAATCATCTCCTTTCTTTCCAACTGATATTCAGTTGTCAATTAAAGCTTCAGCTTTCTCAAGATTACGAAGTCAAATTATAAGCAAACAACGTGTTTCATTTCATTGGTTTTAACAAGTATGTGGGTCTTTCACGGCATTCATATTCAAGAATGGGCAATCGTCTTATGAAATGCGCATCATTTATAAAAGTGACTTCCTGATCAAACTGTGAAATTGAACAAAGTGAATTAAGAATCTCAGATTTGTAACGAATAAAGGGTAGTAGCATGCAATTAGGGATTTCAATAAATGAAGAATAGAAGACGCAATCACAAACAATGCAAAGTTAGGATGTTTCTTACCTGGGTCTAGAACAACTATTCCGCAACTGTTTATAATGATACATTTCAAAACTGGAATCCCAACTGTGCATACAGTAGTTGTTTGCTAATGTCGGTGGCAAGCTTCAGGTGTTAAGGACAACCATTGTTACAAAATTTAAATAGAACTTCTAAAGCAATAAACAGATTACACGTAACTGAAAAGAAACGTAAAATGCGACTGCAGATAACCTCTTGACTGCTATCGATTGAAATTGATAATGACATACCTGAATACATCATGTTTTTAGAAAATGAACGAGCAAGTGTGTTAAGAAAAGCAAAACTGACAACTTGAAAACATGAATGAATTGAAAATTAGTTGTCCGGATTCATCAAACGAGTTGAATTGATATGATAAGTTAAAATGAGTAAAAAAAAGTTGCGAATAATACTCGGGAAAACCTATATAAAATATAAGTCGAAAATCTCGGGGGTCCCCCCGAGATTTTTCATTAACTAATTAAAAAAAACCTAAAGACATTCAGAATCTATTATTGCAGGGTTATGACTTTGGGGCATAAAACTTTCAAATAACAAAAAAATCCCCAAAACTAAACTTGGGCTTTAAGGTGTTGACAATATGTAAGTGATCAGGACGTTGCAAAAATCCAGTATGTCCTTCTTATCCGTCAAATACATTGGACATCCCAACCTAAGCTTTAAAGGTAATAGTGCACATTTCAATGTTTAAATAGGGCGTGGTGTGTGTTGTGTGTGTGGGGGGGGGGGGTCTTCAACAGCGAATTGTGCTGATTGTAACTAAAAAAAAGAAAAAATGAAAATTAATGCCGTCTATGAAATTATTGAATCTCAAGCTATCGCGTCAAATATGGTTAAAGTTAGCAATTTCCTCAGGGTTGTCCGAGGACAAATGCAATGTTGAAGAGAATTGAAGTTTAATTTTGTTCTTAATTCATTACTGACAGTACTTACAAGGGAAGACTATTAAATTTTAACAGGATGGACGTAATTATCTTTGCGTTCTACCTGTCTAACACCGTCTTACGAATGTCAGTTGCTAATGAGACTCTATGAGAGCGATATGCCACCAATGGGTGAAAATGCATGAAAAGAGTGTAAAACATGCATTTCATCTAACAAAATGAAACAGTTGTTTATCACATGAAGTGACAACCAATGGCATACGTAAACCACATGACGGAACAACACACCCTAAGAAAGTACTAGCAGACGTAACACATTGCTAACAACGAACGTGCCATGTAAAGTTAAACAATTAAAAACCCCTCTAGTTTTCAATTACATTTACCTAGTAGTGAGTAGGCTGGTGCTGAAACTTACCCGGCTCCTTCCATGTCGAACTTTACACAAAAGATCAAATTTCTCCATTATTTGTAACAAGGCCTCTTTCTTCTCTGGGAATTCTTGCCATACACTATCAATCAGGCGTTCCTCCAAAATGCCCTCATCCTCGAGTCGATCCCAGCTGGAAGGTAGCTTATCCTATGGCGGGATGGAAGTTGAGGAAAATACTCACAGAACCACTAATTCATAAGATAGATTGTTTGGATAAAAGAGGTGGAATTCGATGGGTATGTTTCACCCTCCTTAGCCAATTCGGCCCAGTCAATCTCATGTTGTCGTTCTTCATACACGTCTTATTATTTCTTGTTACAAACATACTACCTACATTACTTCAAGAAAAGACCTGTTACATTTGACCTTTATAACCTTGAAACCCATCCGTCTCTTTGATAAAATACTTCAGTCAAGTGTCATGAAAAGTCTTTAACTTTAATAATTGAAGTGAACTTCCTACACAGGTCACAAATTCAACTATGAAATTTGACCCTTGAACTTTTGATCCCGAGGTGTAATCATTCCTTCTGTCCCTGGTGATTATTAGTCAGCCACATTTTTTAAAGATCCGCCTCGAGATATTGCAGTAAATGAAGTCGAATTGTGTACGTAGTATGCAAAGTGATCTGTGACCATTGACCTATCGACCGCAAGATTTAATCCATCTGTATATGATGATGTATAATCTAATCAAGTTTCATGGCAACCCATCATTCGGTTGGCATTTTGGAGAAACATATGTGTTGACTGCAGATTACACACAGTGATTGACGACCTTTGACCCCTTGACCCAAAAATTCGAGCAGTCTCCTCGTTTCTTGTGATACATTCTTCGACCGAGTTTTATGGAAATTCATCAATCGGTTCTTGATATATTACACTGATTAAAGTGAATGACCTCCATAGTAGACAAAGTTAAGTATGCTCTTAAAGCCCTGAATATCTGACCTCAAGATTAAATTATTCCTTGGGGCTATGGCGATAAACATTTAACCTAAGTTTTACGAACCATTATTGATTTCTTGATACGTGTTAACGATGCCGTATAATGACTGCATTTGACTGTGAATATGCATATTCTGTGAGCTGTGACCTTTGACCTCATAACCCAAGTTGAAGAAGACCCACATATTTGATGCGGAGTTGATCCGGTGTTAATACGGTGTTTCCAGTTCAATGTAAAGGGGTTTAAGAAGGAGTGCCGATCCGGATCAGCATCGGAGTAGCACTGGACTGCGATGGGGTATTTTGATATGGAGGGGATTAGAAGACACGTTGGAGTACTTGAGAGCGCACCACCTTTTGTCCCAAAGTAATACAATTACGTAATGGGTGCATTCATATTAATGATTTTTTTACTGTTCCTTCCTTCAAAGAGAAAGTTATCGGTAGCGAAATCTAGCCAAGATATCTAATGAGACCAGATTAAAGTTTTAATTAATAGTGTAATTAATAGTAATAGTGTATTATAAAATGGTATAATTACCCTTTCACTCTCATCGATCACTGCAATGATCTTCTTGCAAACGTCATTCAGCCATCGTGGGTCCAGGACAACCAGATTAATTCCTTGGTAGCACACGATACGACCAAAATCATGGTACATCTGAAGGACTGCTTCCTTTTCTTCTTCTGTTTTGATCTTAAGCTCATCAAGGATAGCATTAACCTTTAAATCCAAAACGTCGAGCAAATGACAGACCGTTCAGAAAAGGATGTCACCATTACACGACTGAGGAGAACGCATATTCGACACCATTCCCAATATTTGACAAAACACTTGCAAGTTAAAATTATTAAAATCTAAAGAAGTGACTGTAACACGAAGTTACGACGAAAGAATTACAATTAGAATAAATGATACATTACCTGGTCTAACGTCATAGTATGCACATTTTCTCGGATTTGATTGAACACGTAATCTTCAAATTGCAGCCATCGAGTCGGAATTTCCTCTCCCATAAACGGCGCGCTTCTCACGACTTCATCAATCATCCCTTTTAGTTTATCAATCTAAAAATAGCATGATAAAATGTTAGGATATTGACTATATGACTTTGGATGACCAACTTGATTTAGTGATACACGTAAACATACTGACAAAAGTTGATAGCGATAGCCCTGAAAACGTTAAGACATCATTTCTAAGTATCATACAGACTTGTCGTTCTTTTTTATTTGAAATGAAATTGATTGCAATATTTCAACTTTGACGTGCCCGACGATACAAACTTATCCAAACTCAATAAAACTATGGTTATACAACCTCTCTCATTCTCCGCAATACACATCAAGACCAATTCAAATCAAATATTTGCGGATAAACAGCATAGTGGCCTTTCTGTCTGCAGATATGCATGTTTTGTTATATTTGTAACCACTGTTAATCCATTTATATATATATGTGTATATATAATAATATATCAATACTTCATATTTTTGAACTAACAAACGAAACAAAATATAATAAGTGTGTGGGGGGGGGCTCGGGAAATCGCGTAAGTGAGAAACCGATAAATGTATGAACTAGAACTTATAACGTTCAAATACTAATTCACACATCCAGTTTAAGTTTCCGAGCGCGAACAGATTATCACAGTTTACATTTAACGGTTGAAGCTTTCCGAGGGCTAAGGCTAAAGAAAATTGTTGCAATATCAAAATAGTAGCCTAAGTACAAAATATTGTGATAACGTAGCCAAGTGGGGCTAAGTGGAGCCAAATGTGTTCATGCTCCCCCCCCCCATGTCGATTGGCATGTAAGAAAAGGATACAAATAAATACAAAAAGAAGGTATACGTGTACAGGTCAGTAAGATACAGGATCTATACCCCTACCCTACCTTGTGGGATGACAACACTAGGTTACCCTTCATTGGTACATTTTAACATTGTCGGTACTAAAGCTTGGTCCCGACACAATGTTATTCACACATAAAATGTGTCAACAATTCTAGCCCGTACTTTAAAAAAAAGTAGGTGGGATAACTTCGCATATGGTTTAGAGGTTATTCTTACACATAATGACTTGTGACTACGAACTTGAAATAGCTGCTCAAAAATGTGTGAAAGGTTCTTAATTCTATTATTACCAAAATATAATTATGATCTTCAAAACTGTCTGTTTAGAAAAAAAATATATTAATACACCAATTGACAGGTTTTAAGATTTAGAATTTCAACATTTCCCCAACTGTTGGAGGGAGACACCCCTTTCAAACCATGCTCCTTTCACAACTCCTTGTGAGTAGCGACTTCAAACATGTCAAACATGCACTTCCCTTTCAAAATGTAGACAAATTGAAGGAAACTTTATGAATAAAGGAAAATTAGTGGACAAATGGTTTTCAACTACAACACGTATCAATTCAGATCTTGGGCCAATTTTCATTTACTTCAGATTTTACGGAATGACGTAGAACAATATACGGTATATAATATCAAATTCAAGAATATATTTGAAATATAAACCAAACACTTCCTACTCTCTGAGAACGACGGTTCATTAAATGACGTGTTTTAAGATTTCAAATTTCAATTTTTTATCCTCTTCTCTCATAACTTCCAATTAACTCCCGATCATTTGAAACTAAAAGAAATGCCCCTATGATGATCAACTGGATGTGTGGAATATATGATGTTTAAATGGTATTGGATGAGAGTGATTGGGCATAAGCCCACACACGCAAATATCGAGAGCCCACCTTAGGCCTTTGCTCCCTCCAATCATAAACTGCTTAGGCGCACCTACGTACAGCTACAGTCTTTTAAGACATATTATTACCTTTCTGTGCATGATTATGAGCGTTGTCACTATATTAAATCTGTCATCTTTTATTCTGGGAGACGGATGGGCAGGAAATATAATGCTTCTTTCATCACCGTGTGGTTTGCGCCTAAAAATGTATTTTGGTATATTTTGATAATCATGTTGGTGTAAATACCTCACTGTCCTCGTGGGTGTTGTCAACTGTGAAGATCTGATCGATAACCTGGTGTCTATATGGTCTGGTCTTTATAAGCTCCTTCACCTGGTTTACTTGCGCCTCCAGCTGAAAGATTGGAGAGAAATGCAATCATCTTTCAAGCGAATAACATCTCGGAGATCTTGATTATGTGTTTTTTCTCGATTTGGTTACTTTGGACACTATTCAACCTGGTTTTACTTATACCGTTAACAAGTTAAACATCGAAAGGAATACATCAATGTGAATAAAGCGACGTACTACGAGATGAATGTTTTTGGTTAGGTGTACGAATTTTTAAGTTGATTATTAATAATGAAAGAGTCAGACATATTTCTTTTACCTTACGTTAAACTAAAAATCTTAACCTTTTTTTTTTCAAATTATTGACCTACTTTGATCTCGACCTATGCCCTTCACTCCAACACAACATTGAGTGGTGGTATCTGCATCATGGTTTCTTGCTATTTCCACCTGTTTCGGATGTTCTAGATGCTTCGACCAGGAAAAAACAGTTTCCTGCTATAGTCCTCTCTTATGCAACCTTCCATTTCGTATGGGGGGGGGTCTACCTCTCGATCAATTGCCCCTCTTTCTCCCTCCTAACGCAATTTGGGGGAACTTTTTTGGCATGCGTTAAATATGCCCAAAATATCTTAGAATGTTTTTGAGAAACTCTCTGTGTGACTCTTTGGCGGACGTTGTTTCCTGATTTCTGTGTTCTTCAAATTATCCGTTCGAGTAACAGCCATGATTCAAAATATTAACGCCGTCGACATAAAATGATTCAAGACACATTCATATTTGTATATGAATTATGTTTGTTAAGAAATTTCATTTTTTAAAAGTAATTTATTTCTTGTTTTTGTTTATCAATCATATTTACGTCTTCTTAATGTAATGTGGTATCAAGCAAGCGGCGTAGGCTGGTTTGGGCAGGGAGGTGGCACATCTATGGAGGAGGTGGAACTAAAAGCCTGACATGGGGAGGTGCACATATTAGGGTGGCACCTAAAGTTCTGCTAAATCACGCGTTGGAAATGACGAAAAGTGTGCAAATTTGTTCGTTTGCTTGTCAGGGCAGGAACTGCCTATGGCTCCCTGCGGTAGGGGGCGGTGGGGGTGCAAATATAACCCCAGCTACGCGCTTGTAAAGTCCAGTATAATATATTATTTAGAGTTGGTGACTGTGTCTCGAAAATAAGAATATTAATAATGATGATCATTGGTTCTTCACAATGTAGCCTCTTGCTGTTGGAGCAAGACTGCGTGACATAGATTGACATAACATAAAATAGAAATAAGAGTTGGAGGGGGATATAATGTCATAAGTCTGCTAGCACCCTCGGCTAACGAAAAATATTAAACCTAACTTATTCAATGTTAAGTCTGTGAGACATCACTATCTCATCATACTCCGTGGCATATATGTAGCCATACTCAGGGGGCGCGGAAGTATTTTCGTTTGGGGGGGGGGGCAAGCAAAGAAGAGATAATAATAAACACGGGATTGGGCGCAAACAGATATTTTCACCAGTCAGATTAGGTGTTTGGTTGAAGATGCTGTTTTTAGCAGATACGTAACTCAGACAACCTTTTAAAGGGTTCGAAAATAAAATAAGATATAGGAAAGTACACATGATCCGCGAGCGGAGCGTAGCGAGCGAGCGGTTTGAGAAATTTGAAATGTTAGTTGTAAAACTGCGCAATGTGGTCTATTCTGAGCGCTAATTAAGCACTGATTCTTTGTAGTATTTTACAAAGATAAAGAACACTGTCTAGGATCAACACTTTTGCTCTTGAAGTAGGCTGTTTGCTTCCATGAGATATGTACTTGGCAAACCCTTTTTTTGAAGGGATTTATGATCATTTTAAATGAAATATACATGTATCTACTCGCGGGCGAGTCGATTTTGGAAAAATCGGAAATTTTCAGATGTAAACCTCGCTTTATGGTCTATTTCTGGCGCTAATTAAAGCACAGGATTTTTGTTAGTATTTAAAAAAAAGAACAATTTTTCTAAGATAGACAACTGCTTTGAAGAGCTATTTCTACTACACGGTAATGTACTTGAGCAACCTTTTTGAAGGATTTCTATCATTAAACAATAATAACATGAAATATACATATATCTACCTCATCGCGAAGGCGAGTGTAGGGACGAGCGTTTGGAAAGATTTGAAATATTAAAGTTGTATACTCGGCTTGTGGTCTGTGTTTGGCGCTAATTACACTCGAATTTTTGCAGTCGTGTTAAAAGATGAGAACTCAAGATCCATAAAGAACAATGAACAAATACGATTAGTGAGGGCAAGATGAATAACTAGTTTCGTTTAAATTTACATTCTGATGCAGGATTGCCGAGATACTGAGAAAAGGGGCATTCTTCTCGCTTACGAGGTGATTTCTTTGTTGAGAGAAGAAAGACGCGATCGGTAGAAAGTTACCTTCAGAAAAACACTTTTTAATCGCTTCAAGAGTAATTAATGGCCATGTAATCAGCGAAAAGAATTGAGAGGCCCAATTTTTGCAACGCAGGAACGCTCTATAAGATAGAGGCCAAATGTCCGCTTTAGGTATATGTGCCTCTTATTTGAGCAAAGTATTATCTTTCTCCATTATGTGCCCTCAGACCGTCAGAGGCAAAGCATGAATAAAACAATAATCAAAATAAAAGAAGTAAGTTTATTCAAGATTATTCAAATTATCATTCACATAAAAAACATAATACACTCGCTACACCTCACACAACAAAAGTGACCATAACAATAGTAAGGTATATGATTGAATAACATACTGAACAGATAAAACAAAACAAAAACTTTAATCAATAAGACATTTTATTGGAAATGGGAGTAACGAAAGAGCGCGAAGCCTTAAAGAAGTCACTCTATACTAACCAATATTGGAATACACAAAGAAAATACAAAGAACATCACCTCCAGTTGACAAATGTCGTAATAAAGGTTTCACTGCACAAGTATGCGGTTGAAACGCAGATAAGGCACATTCAATCTTAGAAAAAGCATTATTTGCCTTTATTAAAATGGGGGGGGGATGGGCAAGACGTAGAATGGCATAAATTTTGAGCTAGACATTAGGGCATGAAGAGGAGATGCTAATGGCTTTTTAGGACAAATCTTGTTCGAATATAATCTTACCTAATTTGTCTATTGTAGGCTATACCTGCCCGTTAGGCACGAAAAAAGTGTAAAGATGACCACTATCGACAACAAATGGTAGACTCTAAAAACGGCGTCATTCCTTCACACATCAAAGGGACTTTATTTTGAAAAAAAGGAGCAGCGTCATGTCATCAAGGGCACATTTCGTTTGAAAAAGGGCAGCTTCTTTTGCATCCAATTTTTTTTTTTTGGGGGGGGGGAAGTGCCCCTTCCGCGCCGCTGCCATAGCTTTGTTCTTTATATTTTCGTCTTAGATATCAATATCATTCTATTGTCAAGTTTAGCACATCGCCACTCAAAAACCCTCAGTTATGGGAAAAACGGAGTTTACGTTACTTCAGGGTTTGATGCCCTGCTGGTTATTTTGAAGTAAGTCGGAATGAAACAGTTCGAATTGCGTAAAATGGATAATTTATTAAAGTTTATTGCATTTATCAATATTATTACCACGCCCCCCCCCCCCCCAAAAAAAAATGCTCCGAAAAAAAAATCACTGTAATTCATTGTCCGACGCCCGTGGCTCAGGCTCAATCTGCAACATGAAAGCAAAGCGACATTCTTTGGTTCATTCATCAATCCTCAGCCAAATGAACACATTGTTGAAAGCCTCTTCGGAATTTAGCAAGAAGCTCTAGACACACGTCTCTGATTCGCACAATGCTTTACCAACAGCAATGTTGCGTAAGTGTGTACCGTGCAACTTAGCTTGGCGTGTATCGACTGCGCCCATTGCCACATTAAGCGCAACGCTGGCACACATCCACTGGAATTCAGTAAGCATGAAATTGTCTGTCACGCGAACTGTGATTATCGTACAGTACATGCCGATATATTTACTGTAACACTTGTCCCGAATAATGATCAAAAGTTACTATTGAAAGGATCATTATAGACTCCTTTCATTATAATGTCAAATGTGAAGAGTAAACATGTTGTTGCATGGTTGCATTGATAGTGAAATGTGAAATTTTTGTTGAGGTTAGTTTATCGTTTGTGGGTGGGTTGTATAGTTCGCAGGAAATGAGTTATTAAGCCGTCTGCATCACCGGAAAATTCCAAATATTTTGAGACCAATTGGCTTAAAACTTATTTTTTTCTCTGCAAAATGATACACTCTTTCCTTTTTGAAAGCAAATGTAAAATGAATGATTGAATATCTTACGCTTACGGTAACACAGCCGCGGAATCGCCAGACGGCTGGACGTACTGTACTGTCTCGAGGCGTGTTAGCACTTTATGCGTTTTTGGGGGGGCTGACTGTGTTTGTGGCATAGAATTCCTTGACACGTGTGTAAGACTAGAATT
>JZLH01S0608950.1:0-29481 GCA_001188425.1 Eucidaris tribuloides | reverse complement strand
CTCGAGTCTTATAAACTCGATTCTAACTCGGGTCCATTTCGGAAAGGCACTGTTGACAGGGTGTTGAATCATCAGGACAGTTATGGCTGACTCTATGAATGGTTACCATGGTTACACGCCGCTGTGAGAGTTGGACGGATGAGTGATGAGGATGGATACACGTGGTGTCAATCTACCAAGTCATGTTGACAAATTAAGATTCGAACAAGGGCTTGATTCAAATGTTATTGATATTTCGTGTTCCCTCAAAGAGTGTGATTCATGATAACGCTTTCAGTAATTCAGCAATGTTGATTTAGTTCTCCATTGTTTACTTACTTGCAAACTAACTTTGAAATCCTTAAAGGTAAATGGCATGATTGGGGGTAGTCCTCAACTTGGGCTGAAACTACTCTAGAATCGAGTAAACTATGCAAGGATTCTCCTGTGAAAATCTTGTAGTCAAACGTTGACTCATTCTAAAATAACTTATGTAAATATCCCTTGTGGTATTGTGTGGCTCCCTATGGATCTTATTTTTATCTGGCCTAGATAAAATTAAATACGTTTATGCTTGATTCTCCTTAAGTAAACAAATTAGAGGTAAATCCTTCCAGCTGGGAGATCCATTCCAGCTAGTGTACAGTTGGTATATATTTCAACTGATTTGGTTCTTGAGGCATTTTCAAGTCATGTCACTAACCTTTAAAATACACGATGTGAACAAACTCCAAAGATATTCTACTCCCATCAATTTTTCATGATCCATTTACTTACAACAATGAATACATAATAACCCGACAAAAATTCACAAACTTACAACCGGAGCAATCCCAAGTCCTAGATGCGTGCAATGTCATTACCGACAAAAAGAAATCATGTATCACTGTATATTCATGTAAAGCTACTATCAAACAACTACTATCAGAATACAACCAATGAAAACTCTTATACCTATCCTTATCTTGTCGAATCTCACATTACGTGGAGTTTCGCTTATTTTTCTAAATTCCCTTTGAATTATTTCCCCCCAGTTAAACTCGTAATTTTTATATTGCTTCTTTCATATTCTTTATCTTCTGTATCTTTTTAATTTTTACATGTAGATACCCATTCTGCACACAAACTTGTTTTCGACATATATGTCATGGTCTGTCAATCAATCAAGTACTGCTTGTGATGACTACCCATCTTCTGTACAATATCTCAATACATATGTCGTCAAATATAACATTACTTTTATGTATCTTATTTTGGAATCAACATACCTTTAAACTATCATTTACGTGTCATACATCCACTACCATAATTTTTAATCTTATAAAAAAGAACTATATTTGGATTATATTCAATTCACTTGTAATGTTCATATTTTTGTACAGAAGAAAATAAACTCAAACTTAAATGAAACAGAAATTGAAATCAATCAATTTATTGTATCAAAGGTAAATGACATGATTGGGGTAGTCCTCAACTTGGGCTGAATCTACTCTAGAATCAAGTAAACTATGCAAGGATTCTCCTGTGAAAATCTTGAAGTCAAACGTTGACTCATTCTAAAATAAACAATGTCAATATCACTCGTAGCACGGAAACCTGCTGTGTGGCTCTCTATTGGGCTTATTTTTATCGTCCCCGGAAAAAATTAAGATACTCCTATGTTTATGCTTGATTCTCCTTAAGTAAACAAATTATAGACAAATCATCTCAGGTGGGAGATCCACTCCTGCTAGTGTATAGTTGGTATATATTTCAACTCATTTGGTTCTAGAGGCATTTTCATGTGTTCCCAATCATGTCACTAACCTTTAAAGTAAGTCTTGTTTTTTAATCCCAAATGACAACCCACGGTTTAAGGCATCCTGAAACAATGTTGTCAGTAAACAATAAATAACAAGCTACATAATTCTTCTTGCTATGTGTCTCTGATAATGAAGCCCTGAAAAGGGTACTTCTAAACGATTATTAATCGCTCAGTAAGTGACCAGAAAGATACCAGATGCGGTGTAGAATATCAACTCCCTGGCATTCATTTAAACACCAAACAAATTATTTCAAATAGCAAGAGTTATTAACTTAACATCAATGGTGTCGGAAATTAAAACCTTTCTGGTATATACACTGGGTAACACATTGGTTGTTGAATTTAACACCTGAAGTTTTTAATGTGTATTTCTGATCCAAATCGCATGGCTGTTTCCGTTCGTTGAAAGGACGTTTAAAGTTATAATACCTGCACCATTGGCTATAAGCGAGTTGGGCCTATATGGAAACTGAAAGCCATTGGCTAACATTTACCACAGTTAAAAAAAAAATGAGAGCTACATAATCCTCCATGCTCCAAGTGTCTTTGATAAGGTCTAAAAATGAAGCCATGAAAAATTGTATTTCAAAATGTTTATTTAGTGTCTCAAAAAAGTGAAATCGTAAGTTGACCGGATTCGCCTGCCCATTTCCTCCCATAGGCTTACTGTGTGCGGATCTAGGTTATTTATTACTCGCCCCGAGTACTAATTGTTTATTCATTCATATCTTGCCAGTGGCAGCATACATTTCCAAACTTTTGTATTTTAGGGTGTATACTTGTCCATTCAAACACTACTGTGTAGCTCAGATATCAAAGTTTGACAATTTTTTTAATTTGAAGCTCCACAATGTAGCCTATTACTTTAAAGGGATGCGCCGCTCGTAATCCATATACGCTCAATACCATTCCCTTGCCCCTATTGCAAGGCCGCGCGTAACAATCGTGGAGCTGCTAACAGAATTGCCGTTGAAGGTAGGGCCGTGTGCAGTTCGCCTTTCTTCGGTTGAATGCGTGCTGCATAGGGAAATGTACACATTTCGTGCCCGCTCATTTTCCGAAAGTAAACGGGCATTCCCGAATACTACCCGAGCCGGGCCAGCTCGAAAACATCACCATATGCGACTTTTCGGTCCCTTTAAAGGTCAAGCGTCTCTTCTGAACGCCTAAAAATCACTACGTCTATTAATACACTGGTACATGTGTATAGAAGAAAATACAATCTAAGATCCTTTGGCAAAGTATTGGACCTAAAATCAAATTAATAAAATTATTTATTAAATTATTATGAAATTGAAGTATTGTATTATAGTCTTCTTTCAGACCCTTACATTGCATGTGAGGTTCATTGTGTATATGCTATATGAAATTTACTTGCAATTCACAAATGTGTACCATATGCATTCGTGAATATGACAAATTTTATGCATAAGTTTCATGCAGAGTATTATTCACAGACGAATACACGATTATTGAAATATATAATATTACTGGTCAGTGAGCTTCAGAGGAGTGTAACTGAAAGCATGGAAGTAGAAAGAAACCTCCATGCTGACAGTTGTTTTCAAATTCTTGGTAATTACTGATCTTAAGATTTCACAGACATGTCCAATTGTCCATCATGAAAAATGAAAGGGCACGAGGGGTGTTTTAAATGCTCCGTGGTGGGTGCAAATGGGATTCCTTGTTTTACAGTGCTGTTTTTACATTGCTCATGTTTCTGAAAATTTTATTAAAGCAATGAAGATGAAAATTGAAGGAAGACAAGACGAATAACAAAATGATGACATGCCAATTAGTTCAGAATAATAAGAAAGCCTTGTAGCGTCTATGTCTTTTTTTCCGACGGTCATGTAACTTATTTCTTGGAAGCTATTACACAAATTTACTGATTAAATAGGACATTTCCTTAGACATGAGGGTCTTCTGAAAAAAAAAATGTTATTGAAGGAAGGCTGGAAAGGAGAGACCTGGAAAGAGGTGGGAAAGGAGAGAGACATTCTAAAGGCTGAAGGAAAAAGCCAGATGAGGATGGAGTGTTTCCTTGATACAAAACACGCTTTCAAGCTGTACACCACAGTGTGTCTAAAAATGTTACAATCAGAAGATTTATAGTTTGTAGCCATGCAGTTATTTTATTTATTGCAAAAAAGTATGTATATTTTATAGCATGTAAAAGCAGAACAACTATCCTTTCTGATACACTTTATCTCATTTAGTTTACTTTTGTTAGTCAAGAATCACAATTAATTTTGAGAATTCAATCAAAATCGCATTTGTGCCACTTTCTGTATCAGTGGTCAAAATCAGTATTGACACTTAATAACAGAATATGTTAATAACTAAACAGATTTTAATAACTGCACAAACTAAATTCCGAAAATGATAAATGAACTCACAGAATTCTGAATGATATAAGTAATATGAATATTGTGTTTTTCATGGTGTCAAAGGGTCAAAAGCTCGATCTCCGTAAGAATAAACTGAGACCGCTGCTGAAAATTTACACTGATTTCATATTCTTACAGTTTTATGACCTTTGTTATTGTAATGTCTCGTCTTATGAATAATTATAATGAGACAGTGGAACTTTAAAATGCTTGAAACATCACTGTGATGACCTCTGAACCATTTTACAATCATGTCGATGCTTTCTTTGTTAAAAGATAGTTTAGTCATACATGTAGCTAAGTGACACAAAAGCGATTTTGCATAATTGCAGAAAATTCATCATATCTCAGGAGTGACACAATCAAATAAAATGAAAGAAATTATTTTCAAATGTATGGTCTTTTAGCTTTATGAAAGAACACAATATAACTAGGTTGTAAATGAATCACACATATAAAAAAAAATATTTCTACTTGTACCATTTTTATGTACACGTCGTATGATGGTTGATGTTGTGCACCCCCTTCTATACGGTGAGAAGAGACCGGTGTGTCAAAATAGCATCTGCCAGTAACATTCCTAGCAGACGCCAAATAATGATTGTGGCACGTGAAAGACCATTTTACCAGTGGCGTAGCCAGGGTTTTCAAGATGGAAGGAGGGGATGGCATAAACTAACTTCTACTCGAATGACACAAACAATACAGAAAGGTTAGTTTTGCGTGTCATTTGCAGAATATGGGTAGGTATAGGTAGCAATTCCTGTTACCCTCTTGATTCAGTTCCCCCTTCTTTTTGAATTATTTTCCCCACTTAGTTTGTTATTCTTAAAGATAAATAGCATGATTGGGGTAGTCTTCAATTTGGGCTGAAACCATTCTAGCATCAAGTAAATTATGCAAGGATTCTGCTGTGAAAACCTTGTGGTCGAACGTTCACTCATTCTAAAAAAAAAACTGTCGGGTCCAGAGAGAAATAAAATACTGGTATGTTCATGCTTGATTCTCCTTAAGTAAACAAACTCGAGACATCCTTTCAGCTGGGAAATCCACTTCAGCTGTTGTAATAGTTAGTATAATGTTTCAACTCATTTGGTTCATGAGGCATTTTCAAGTGTTCTCAATCAATAGGTGGGCGATCAACAGGCCTCCTTTGCCCCCCCCCCCCCCGTCTACGTCTATCAGGGGCGTCGATCCATTTTTCTGATGTGGGGAATAAAAAAAGAAAAAAAATCAACAATTTTTGGTGGGCTCTGCGCGCAAAATTCCAATTTAACACCAGAAAAAAAATGAAAATTCTGTATGTATTTTTATGTTAAGTTTAATGGTTGTGTAGGACCTTGCACTGCTTTTTAAACATATTCTTGCATGACGTTGCCAAAATGATGGGGGGGGGTAATCGATATGTTTGCCCCCAGTATTTTCATTGTATGGGCAACTTTCCCCAGCCCCCCCCCCCCCCCCAACTCGACACTCCTGACGTCTACGCATTTTAGCAAGATGAGCGTCGCGGATGGCTTTACACGTGAGGAATGGCCGCCAAAACATCGTATGTAATTACGATCAGTGGACGATGGGAGATACAAATCGGACTCAGAACAAACACGTGCCTTTACAGGGTGGTAAACAATGTGTTCGTCTCCCATAGCAACAGAGGCGCGAGGTAAGCAAAAAAAAAAACTTAGAACTAATGATATTGCTGTTGCGAGGTAGAACTCCTGATCTTGAAAACGGCTTTCTTGTATACCTGACGACTTAAATCAGCGGAAGTCTTTCATATCCGCTCGGTAACGCCTCCTCGCGTAACTCATCTCCGACCGTCCGATAACGAACGAGGCCCTTCATCTGTCGGGATGTCTTAAGACCATGATGATGACACTGATGAAAATCCACAAACGTGTGCCAAACATCGTTTAAGAATTGACCCGTTAGAAAAGACCTTTTCTTCGGCACAGCGCATGGTTCAGTGTTTGCACCTTAAAAAAAAAACATGAAACAAAATTGATGTAACGCGAGAAGTGATTTTGTGTTAACCGTCGAGATTTTGTGTGTTTTGTAGCCATTACTATTTATTGACTTTTCAATAGTTTCGCGCCATCATTACAAACGAATTGCTGACCTCCAAACGTCATTTTCAATCAGGAACTCGATTTATTGTTATCATTAAATGATGTTTTTCTGTTGGCTTTCAGATTAGATTAAATTTCAACGAAATTTATGGGTATTTCCCATATAACCATTACTCGAAAATGGAATTGCTATACTCTTTAGTTTTTTCAGTTGAATTTAATTGTGGTTTTCTGCATGAAGGGAAAACGAGTAATGACAGAAATTATTCATTATTCATTAAAGACTCAAATTATTCAATTATTGCATTTAATCAACCTATTCAGACCAAAATATAAGGTGTCCAAACTAATTATCATTAACCTTCTATCAATCATTCAAGCTAATAACCTATCGTAATCAATTATAGAACGCTTAACCGTAAATGCATGGGCCGCTAAAATTGTCTTGACAGTCGGCCCTATGACATTACTGCAATGATTTCTGGTTTTTTTTTTTTTTTTGGGGGGGGTTTGTTTTTGTTGTTGTTGTTGTTGTTGTTGTTGTTGTTGTTGTTGTTGTTTTTTTGGGGGGGTCTTTATTTTGGTCTCAATTTGATTTCTTTATTTATTTATCCATCCAGGGTTTTTATATTCAGTTTTCTTCCAGTTTGTGTATGGTATCGTGCTTTATTTATTTATTTATTTATCTATTTATTATTTATTTATTTATTTATTTATTTATTTATTTATTTATTTACTTACTTACTTATTTATTTATGTATTTATTTATTCATTTGTTTATGTATGTATGTATGTATTTATTTATTTATTTACTTATTCATTCATCCATTTTTTTATTTTGGAGGTCGTTTGATTCTTGCAACCTTGTAGTATATAATCGTGACTTTATTTCTCCAAGACTTACTATTAAGATGCTGTTAATCATTACCAAGAAAATAAACTGATAATTTCAAGCGGCAGAAAGTGGTGGTGTACGTTGATTAATGTTTGTTATTTCAATCGTAGTAATTTCGGAAGATTTCGGAGATAATATATAAAAGAAGATAAAGGCAGAAAGATGGATAGAGAGGTAGAATAAAAGGGTAGACAGATAAAAAGGAAAGAGGAAATAAACTGGTAATGCATTCTTATCTGAATTATACCTCAGCAGAAAGATCAGAGTCTGATCTTTCTGCTGAGGTATAATTCAGATTACCTTCATACCTTATTAACGCTTTGGATGCTATACTGTAAAATATAATAAAAAAAATCTCGGGGTCCCCCCCCCCCGAGATTTTTCATTAGTTAATTTGAAAAAAAAAAGACATTTAGAATCTGTTTTTGGTGTGATATGACCTTTGGGCATAAAGCTTTCAAATAAAAAAAAATCGCCAAAACTAAACTTGCGCTTTAACATATTATTGATCAGGTTTTCGTTTAAAAAGAATCTATATATCATGTGTTGTTTACAAGCGTGCCTCGATCCTCGGACCCTTTGACCACAATCCAAAGGACGCCCTCATTCTCTATTAATTATACGATAAAAAAAGTATACTGGGTGACTATTATTTCACGGCTGTGTTGCTGTTACATCTTCCAGCATTCCAAGGAAGACATTTCATTTTATATATTCAAACAATTAACCGGTCTTCCGTCGACCGCTGATCTACAAGTTGTGGTTATCAACTAAAACAAGGAGGCGCAGGTGTATCATTAGTCGACAGAGACCAAACTTCCCGCGGGACCTGACAGAATGATAGTTCAAAGAAGTGATGATAAACACGTCGAAAAAGGAAAACTAACAAGAAAAAAATATTCAATCGATTAGAATACAGTTTGCACGATCTGAACTTATCAGTATAACCCCCTACGGTTTATCGAACTTCCAACTTGACGCATTATTATTAATTATTATTATTATTATTATTATTATTATTATTATTATTATTATTATTATTATTATTATTATTATTATTATTATTATTATTATTATTATTATTATTATTATTATTATTATTATTATTATTATTATTATTATTATTATTATTATTATTATTATTATTATTATTATTATTATTACAGGCAATGCATATAATTTTGATAAATGGTGAAAAAATGAAATTTTCTCCTATTGTGCTTGTCAAACCTGTAACATTTACCAGTGGCCTGGAAATTACTGAAAGAATTTTAAAAAAATCGCCCCCCTCCTTATATAACCTACAGATTGACTCCGTTTGTCTAGTGAGGTTGCAGTACAAACCCGGGTTCACACGAATTCGGGTTTGCAGTTAGTGAATATCTATCGTGCATATGTTATTTGCCTTCTCCGTGTGTCTGTATGTGTTCCATTCGTGTCTGTATTTATATTTTTATAATGTGTCGTTCTTCTTCGCTTTGTTTCTGTTATTGATGCTTCTGATAGTGTTGCTGCTGTCATCATGGTGTGAAAGATAGAACAAGAAAGGAATATTGATGAACCTTAAAGCGCAAGTATAGTTTTAGCGATTTTTTTTTAATTTGAAAGCTTTATGCCCAAAGGTCATATCACACCAATAACAGATTCTGAATGTCTTTCGTTTTTTAATCAATTAATGAAAATCTCTAACCGGTACCCCCCCCCCGCCCGAGATTTTTCATTAATCAAACTAAAAAACCCGATAGACACTCAGAATCTGTTATTGGTGTGATATGACCTTGGGGCATAAAGCTTTCAGTTAAAAAAAAAAATCGCCAAAACTATACTTGCGCTTTAAACCTGATTCAATATGTTCTGCCCGAAAAGTTTGGATGGACAGCCGGGATATTTTGAGGGTGAACAGAGGGAAGGGGGTCAATAGACAACCTGATACCCTTCTCTCACTTTCCTTTTACAAGACAAGTGTACGTTCATTCAATATATACCCTATGTATAACATTAACACGTCGATTACGGTATCTTGAGCTTGAAATGTCAGTATAAAGCTGACACCGTCGTGGAACTCAATCCTCAGTTAGGAAATTTGATCTTGTCGATAAAGAAAGGAAACTTAATACTATCACCTATAAATATGATCTGCGTACAAGCTGTGCTAGTTGGCATGGATGCCTTGGACTTTCACATATCTCGTGATATTTCCATCACGACATCGGAACATTTAGCGATGATGTAATTAGTTTAATTTCTCACCGAAATTTGACGTAATGTACACCCACGTGACCGTCATAAATAACACTTTCTACTCATTCACACCAAGAAAACCGTGATATCTGCCCCAGACTATCTCTGACACGTGACAGATCTCATGTACCCCATGATATTTCGGCAGAATTAGGATTAAAGTCACATAACTGAAATATTATTTGCATCCATTCACCACAATACACGCTTCGTGTCGCAGGTTAAACAGTCAAATGAATAATGAGAACACACACACACACACACACACACACACACACACACACACACACACACACACACACACACACACACACACACACACACACACACACACACACACACACACACACACACACACACACACACACACCACACCACACCACACACACACACACACACACACACACACACACACACACACACACACACACACACACACACACACACACACACACACACACACACACACACACACACACACACACACACACACACACACACACACACATGGGAAGATGTGAGGGAGAAGAGAAGAGGAGAGGAAAGACTTGGTTTGGTGCCAATCTGAACAACCGTTGTTGAATGTGATTTGTTAAGAGGGCGTATGTGCACTAAAGGGAATTTCCATTGTCTAAAATATCTGTCGGTTGACGTATGTCGAATGCTAATGACGATGTTTAACATTGTGGAAGCGGGTTTGGAAGTCCCTTTAAAAAAGATGAACTTTAATATTTGATCTGCATTATAGTATTTGAAAAGTCAGATAAACACCTTGGAACACAAAACTTTAGACAGTTGCTATCACTAGCAAAATATGTACAGCACAATCTATGGCAGTAAACTGGGAAGGTCGCTCAATTATTTTCGCTTTTTTATAAGCACTAATGATTGTTTTAAACTGTATTTTTAGGGCTTCATTTTTAGACCTTATCAGAGACAATAGTAACAAGTAGGATTGAGTAGCTCAGATTTTTTATTTTATTTTTTTACCCGGGAAACATTGTTAAATGATGCGTTGTGCCAGTTTGATCCATGTTTACTACGGAAATTATATGCACCACAAGTCCACAATACTTTCATCCATAGAAATAAAAGGAAAGTAGACGAGGAAATAGAAAAGAAGCAGTTGGCAACGGCCAAGAAGCAAGACCATGATTGAAAAGGATTGGAGGTTAGGCAGGAACTTGGACTATCTAATAGATAGAAGAAGAAGAAGAAGAAAGAAAGAAAAGAAGAAAAAAGAAAGAAGAAAATAAGAAGAAGATAGAAGAAGAAGAAGAAGAGAAGAGAAGAATAAGAAGAAGAAAAGAAGAAGAAAAGAGAAAGAAGAAGATGAATAAGAAAAAAGAAAGAAGAAGAAGAGAAAGAAGAAGATGAAGAGAAGAAAAGAGGAAGAAGAAAGAATGAAGAAGAAAGGAAAAGAAGGAGAAGAATAAGAGGAGTATCAGAGGAGGAGAAGAAGAAGAATAAAAAGAACAAGAAAAAGAAAGAAGAAGAACAAGAAAACAAGAAAGAAGAAAAAAGAATAAGCAAGAGATAGAAGAAGTAAGAGAAGAAAAAAGCCAGAAGAAGAAAAGAAAAAGAAGCAAAAAAAAGAGGAAGAAGATAAAAAGAAAAAAGAAGAAGAAGAAGAGAGAATGAAGAAGAAGAAGAATACGACGACGACGACGAAGACGGGTGTTAAAAGAATAACACTTTAAACGTTTTACTGTAACCGACTTGCCTATTAATGTCATATTTTCATATCGTGACAAATTCGATGAACAACATGTACTAACGAGAACACCCGCGATTCAAAATCAACAAAAACCTCTCTCTGACTTGACATTATCTGACACAACAAGATTCTGCCAGTTTTGATTATTCCTTTTCTCAGATAAGTTCATTAATGTGGTACATCTACGACGAGGAAACGACAAATTACTACGTTAACTATTTTTAGATACTTCAGCAGTTGAGAAAACTCATTCATTTCATTTCATTTATGTCAACTTCTCCCAACGCGTGCACTGCGCACTTTCAGTCGACGAACTGCAAAGTGCAAGTGAATATATTACGCTCCGTTTGCCAGCTGCGGACAGCAACTCTAAACACATACCAGGGTGTCCATATCACATACTTCTGATTGGCCACATGTGTGTCGACGTTGGCGGTAATGTTTTCTCCTTGATTCCTGATTGGTTTGTGTACAGACAGGTACTTCGCATATTCATGAGACAAGTTGAGACAAAAATGAATACCGTAGACAACGCTCACTGTCATTGGTCGCAATGATGTCTGATAGCGCCATTCACGGACGACATTTATTATGCTTTCAAGAAGTTATGTTAATAATATAGGCTGATTCCATAAGTGGATGATCCCATAACCGTGCAGTTAGTCACAAACACTTATAAAAACATGGATTTTTAGACTCTAAATTGTTGATCGAGGTATAGGGGAATCGAAAATATAATTTCCAAAACACCTCGCACCCACACAACTGATATGACGCAATGCTTCAAGCATTCGTCTGGGGTGCTGGTTTGAAATTTGTCCTCAGTCGGTTTGGCGAAAACCTCGACTGCAAACAGGTATAAGACGAGGTGTCATTAACCGCAGTCAAACCAGCTCGCTGGGGCGACCCTTAGCGCTTGGACCAGACGACATACAAATATCGACGAGCTCAATTCCAAAATCATAAATTGGAAGGGCTACTAGCAGACGACATAATCGTCTGCTGCCAAAATCAACAACTCCAGGCTGCTCGACATAGCTGAAACAGTAGCGAGTCTGGTGAGAGTTTGACGGGTTTGTTGTTACACCGAGAGAAACACTTCCTAACCTAAATCTTGGGAAGTACAACTTAAGCCGTAGCAATGTGTGGAAGGCGAATCGGATCGAGACCCGCGGTTGTTGGATGGTTGTTGTAATTTCCTAGATCAAAAACGGATCCTCCTCGGTGGTACGAGATCATTTATTGTCCGTCTTGGGATAAAAAAGGTGTTCAGCGGGATAGAGTGCGCACTCGCGGGATTTATGAATGAAAATCAGTCATTCTGACTTTGTGATTTTGGTCACAAGTCGGTAGTTTGCGCGGACATGTACGCTCCTAATTGGTGAACAAACTCTCATCTCTTTTGATCGTATGTGAATGATTGATTCCTCTGAGCTACTCAACACAGCTATATTAGTATTTTCACCTCGATAAAATTTTGACAACACGAATTTTTTGCATCTGGGAAACTTGACTTGGAATTTGGGGGTTTAAAAAAAAATGAAGATGATGCTATTGAAGACGACCGTGTTAACCCTGAGTCTGGTCTGGATGTTGCCGTGTTACCAGGCAGGGACCGGAGAGGCTCGTCCCAACATCCAACACACCCTGTTTCCTACTGTTAGCCGTGATCCGAACTCCTGTTCTTACATCATCAATATCCCAGCTCCAGAAACATGTAGAGTAAGTACTACATTGTTTGTTTGTTTCCTTTCTTTTTCTGTCTTTGTTTATTTTGTAAGTCGTTCGTTCGTTCGTTCACAATTTAATCATACAAATAAATGTTTAATTACGTTTTATAGATGACATAACATTTCCTTATTTGGGATTTTGTTTGTGTATGTAAGCATCTTTGATTGGGATAATATCGTGCAATACTATGGCGCAACACTCTCAACGCTATTGAACCACTCGCCAGGGTAAAGCACTCATTCAGTGACTGATTAATGCATTAATTAGTAACTTTTTTTAATTAAATAATTCATTAAGAAAAAAAACAGATGATTATAAATAATAATAATAACGGGTTCTTATAGTGCGCTATCCACAAAGTATCATAGCGCTTACACATTATTATTACCCCGGTCACTGGATACATTAATTCAATCCAGCACTTACAGTGCTCACTCTCCACTCCCTGGGGAGCATTCCAGCCAGTCGCCATTTTACAGGAGCGCACATGCTTATCATTCAACATAAACGTTCCCATCCTACCAGGTACCTATTTATACACCTGGGTAGAGAGCAGCGGTGTGGATAAAAATGCCTTGCTGAAGGGCATTCGTGCCGGGCAGTAGCTGGGCTTGAACCCACTACCCTTGGATTGGGAGACAAGTGATCTACCGCCCAGCCACGACACGTCCAAATGAGTAATTGTTATGATGAAATACGAGGATACGAATAGAGCAACATCAACCACAAAAAATTATTTCAATGATGATGATGGTGATGATGATGATGATAATGATGATGATGATAATGATGATGATGATAATGATGATGATGATGATGATGATGATTATGATGATGATGATGATAATAATCGTAATTGTAATAATATTAACAATCTTCCTTGTCTTCAACACCCAATGAATCGATTAATATACTTAAAAAGCAGTGACATGATCGGGAGAATAAAAAATGATTCATTAACTAAATTAGTTGAAATATATAGGCCTACCAATTAATATGTACACTTGCTACAGTAAAAGTGTCAGGATGGTAGGATTGGTTTCAAAGTTGTTTGCTTAAGGAGAAACAAGCTTTCATTTACCAGTATTAAATTAAAAGTATGACACGTAAAGAAATTAAAACCATATTGACTGTCACATTTTCTTATAACTGTACAAACAAGGAGGAACTGTTTGAACGTGAAATTTTCACAGCAGTAACCTTAAAGATTGGGGTCAGGATTTGCAAGATTATCACTTCCCTACATTATCAATACCACAGTTAAGTAGTTACAAATGATGTGTTGAAAGTTTGAGATCCGTATGTCATGAACTTGTTGTTTTATAAGAAAAACTAATAACGATATCCTACCAGAAAACGATCGTATTTCGTATGGCCAGCTGGCGCAGCGGTCAGTGGCTGACTACGTACGCTGATATGGTCAAGCGGCTGAACTCCACGTGACCTTCGGTTAGCGGTCGATCGGACAAATCTGGAACTAACGGAACGGCCGTCGCTTTGCAAATTTTGAAGTTTAGCAGTCCAGATTTCCCCCCAAACTACGTTTTATATACCCAAAGGTTCTATGAGAGGTGTTTATTTAAATTAATATTCACATGCAAAGTGATCTAAGCTGATTTCATTCATTCCCCCCCCCCATTTTTTATGTTTTTTTTTTGGCGTGCAAATCCTGAACCCAATCTTCAAACTGTATACTTGATTCTTTTATTCTCCCGCTCTTGCTATTTCCACTTACTGTCATCATCTAAAATACTTTTATTTTAGAGTTTAAGGCCTTTCAGTTAATAGCTGACCACACAGCACTTTGACAGACCTTTACCCACACCCTAAAAATATAGTTACATAGTGGGTTAAAAATCGACCCTTCTTTGGTATAAATCATTCACCCAATCCCCTGGGATAACTAGTAAAAAAATAAGGCAAATGACCAGCAATAATCGATAAGAATAACGTTCCAATCTCCGACGAATACAAGGAATTAGTAGTTAACAACTAGTCATAAATAACAGGAAGAAGTTGGGCTAATGATATGCAGCTCATTATCCTGTATGTGCCATAATGCGGTGCTATTTGATGATGATGCGATATATCTTTATTGCACGCTGAATTAATTCTGACGGGATAATAATGACGATTATTATTTTGATATTTTCTTTAAATCTTCCAATCCGTCTTGCACCATTGATACTACTAATTATTCTTTGGATGTTGCTTAAGCATTATGGCTACTTGTTCTTGTACAAACGCAACGGAGAAAACTAATTATTACGATTGTTTAATTTGATTGTACGAATGTGTAAAGTTGCAACATTCGCGTGCAAATTGTTAAAGGCAGTGAACCTCATTTAAACCCCTCCTGCAGGCAGCAAAACATCACCCATGCCAAGGCTATTAATGAAGGACGTGTCTGTGAAATTTCATCATCATCATCATCATCATCATCATCATCATCATCATCATCATCATCATCATCATCATCAGGCATTGTTCAACCATTGTTGGATGAAGCCCTCCTCAATCAGTTTCCATTCGCTTCTATTTGCTGTCATTCTGTTCCATGTTGCTGTGTTTGTGTATGATGATATTTCGTCTCTCCACCTTCTCTTTTGTCGACCCCTTCTTCGCTTCCCTGTTCTTGGTTGCCATTCTGTGAGTTTCTTGGTCCATCTGTTGTCTTGTGTTCTATATAAGTGTCCTGCACATCTCCATTTCATCTCTTTAATTTTTACTATATCTTTGACCTTCGTTTTCTGCCGTATGTCAGTGTGCTTCACTTTATCAAGTAATGTTAAATTGAGCATTCTTCTTTCCATAGCTCTTTGTGTGAAATCTGAGCATCAGTAATTAACTAGAAATTAAAAAAATGCGCAAAAGAATGGCCGTTTAGTGTATTTTCTATGCTAGTAATTTTTATCTACGAGACAATAATTTGAAACAAAGTCGAACAGTCACCATAATTCCTTTAAAACCGAGTTTCTAGCTCCTATATTTTGCTAAAGGTTCTTAAATGGCATTTTCTTCTACACAGTAGTGTATTTGCACAATGTTAATTTTTAGGCATGCAAAAGAGACGTCCGCCTGTAAATACATATAAAATGGTTGAATGCTATGCATGTACCTTTCTCTTACGACTGCGGCGGCCATAAACCTCTCAAGATTCTCAGAAAGCTTTTCATCTGTTGTCAGCGATAATAGACCACATAGAGTTAAAATAAATCACATTACCAACTACTCAAGCATCACCATGGTCGAATATTTCAGCTAATTTACTAAGCATTTGCTGACACATGGCTTTAATTTTGCAACAGCGTCATTCATATTCATCAAATGTGACACTTTGTGAAGTGCTGTAAGAGAGCAAGCCGACACGCGCCCTCTGTAAACGCTTGGTAATTGATTGCGGATCCCTGAGGAATAACACAGCTGCTGTGAAATGGACGTCAAAATATTTTGAGTATCAATAGCTACCGAGCCCGTCTCTGTGGAGTATGATTTTAGGTCCAACCAATTTGAAGATCCACAATCCTTTAATCGGGATTATTTTGATAATATATTTTTTTTAATATCACTACAAAACGTACCTTGATTATTTTGAGAGGTGGACTTCCTTATTTCCACCCTCCTTAAATACAGTCTTACTTTCTGGTTTCGACCAACAGTCAATACATAATATAAATGAGTTAGTGCAATCACCGGGTAAGTTTTCAAATTATATAACACGATGACCGGGACGATGACATGTTGAATAAACCAAAAATAGATAGGCCTATGATACTCTCCTGTTGTACAAATCGTTAAAAATATGTCTTTGTGACCACATCATTTTGTAATTGTTAAATTACGCCTACATTTGAAGTCTTAGCTAACTAAAGTATCGGTATGTAGTGTAATAACATTTCTTGGGTCTTACTCTGATTCTCGGACAATTCTTACTTCCTGCGCTAAACTACTAGATTGAGGAGCCTATCGCGTGAATAATGAGAGGGGACATTTGAGATAGTCAGTAGGTCCGCACCAGCCCCCCCCCCCGAACAAACTTGGTGTGAGGTGTAAAGTCGCCAACGTTACTCCTTTTTCAAGTTGGAAGTACCCGCGATGAGAAATAGTGCAGGTTAGGTTGAGAGAATAAAGGAAGCATCCTCACCTCCTCCACCTCCTTCTTATCCTCGTAGTAGTAGTAGTAGTAGTAGTAGTAGTAGTAGTAGTAGTAGTAGTAGTAGTAGTATAGTAGTAGTAGTAGTAGTAGTAGTAGTAGTAGTAGTAGTAGTAGTGGTACATTATGGTGGTCACGTCAAAAGTATTAAGTTGTTTCTCATGAAACGTCTTTTTTGCAATAACAACTGTCTGCTGATTGTTGTTCCGACTAGCCCTGCTTTACATCGCTGCGTGAAAATCCGGAACAGAACATGTCGAGAAGTGCCGTTTTCAGCAGGCCACGTATTCACTGACTCCTTAGCTGAAACAGCAAATCTCTACCACAAATGAGTAAATTATAAGACGACCTCGAGCTAAAATCAATCCATTTACATGGACTGACATATCACCGTATGATAAGGCTGTGGTTTTAGCGGTCTAAATCGCAATTGAAACTAAAATTACTTCCTCCCATCAGCATATTAGGAACTCTCGTGAAGTCGACAAGTGAAAATTCGTTCTTGACAGAGGATGGTATTAGGGACAAGATACCTCCTAGAATTGAGGGCTCTCCATCATGGTAGAGTGGTCGCCACCGTAAGCTGTGGATTGAAAGGTACTGGGTTCAATCCCATATAGGCCTAAGTGCGAATTTACCAGAACTGGCCCCATGCTACCCAGGCGATAGCATCATACTTCAGGATCATTGGGATGATGTAGACCACTAACGGATGTCATATTTGAGATGAAGGAGACTGGATTTGCGCCCTCTAGGAGAGTGATTTAGGTACTCCTCGCAGATGTAGCGCACTCAATCACACATTTCCAAGGGATCGGGACCAATGCCGCCGCTGTAGACTTGAATCTAGGACTTCTCGAAAGAGAATTCACCACCTTCCCGTGCTGAGCCGTGAAGTCTCCATGTAGCATACAAATGGAATATAGATCCACGTAGATCGTAATGGTTTCATCAAAGTTAAAGAGAATACACAGTAATGACAGCACTGGTTGATTACTTGCAGAACAACATCATTTAAATATCAGCTGCTTTCAAACCTTCTGTGAACAGATGGTATTCTAAAAATGTCACTCTAGTACAGGAGAGAATAGTTGAAAACAACAGAACACTTCGTTTTTTACAAATCTGCTACACA
The DNA here is from genome assembly GCA_001188425.1 of Eucidaris tribuloides. Lineage (NCBI taxonomy): Eukaryota > Metazoa > Echinodermata > Echinoidea > Cidaroida > Cidaridae > Eucidaris > Eucidaris tribuloides. The sequence continues at coordinate 11,367 of JZLH01S0608950.1, read as the reverse complement.
AATCCCCACTGCTGACAAAGTACTAACACATAAATCAATATGTGGGACTATGTTAATTATTGCCATGCACACTGCAGCAACTGAGGGCACACAGTCGGGTATTTAAACTGCCACTCCCTCAACTTTTTATTGTATATGAAGTGAATTAGTCCCACATTATAATGCAAATGTAATTTACTCTCACCTGGAAACTAATGAAATGTGAAATTTTATTGAACGATTTTCCATCATCCACCAGTACTGTGTATTCTCTTTAAATAAACATAAATGGCGCATAGCGAGGACGTAGCTCTTTCGATAGTATTGGTACCAAATTGAGGAGTAGGTATAAGCAGGGCATGTACAGGGATAGGAATATCGTTGGCTAGCCTATTTTACAGGAGTTATTTCCTTTCCTTCTTACGCAATCAATCTGGTATGGTTAGTAGTAAGACTAGGCACCTTTAGAACCTGCTCTCGGCTGTCCCTTTGGGTCCAGGCGGCAGCAAGTAGGGTCTGAGAGTCAGACTGATCGTGGGATGAGAACGTGAAGGACATGAACTCCAAACCATTGAAGGGAGAAGGTCGTTAACACTCGATAATCTCTACTAGCCCTCGTTTCCTTCTCAAGGGTTCGGAGATCCGTCTCATTCTGACCCGACGATGCTTCGTTTTCAAAATGTAAGGAAAATGAGAGATTGGTCGGCAAATGGAGGAGTTAAACGGAGTCGTCGTGGTCAAGTGGGAACGTCATGGGTTCCCTCGCAAGAGATCCTTAGTTTAAGTCCCTTCGCAGCGTTTTTTCCCCTTTTGTACTCCATCTGCATCTTCTGCACTCAATGGTATAATAGGGTACCCAGAAGGACTCCAGACAAGCTCCTGAGCGCCTAACAGGCAGCCGATCCAGCTAGGAATGAGGAGCGCACATCATTTTACGCACGCTTGACAAAAAGGTCGCGTGAGACAGAGTGACAGCGCAACTACACATCAACCCCCACCTTCAGCTTTAAACGTCCTATGCTGTTTTTATTGTGATTGATCTTGTTTTAGTCCAATCTTTACAATATGGAAGAAAAAAGTCTACCACATTGGTGGCTGTTGGACGTCTCGTCACATGTTAGTATTAGTAATGAATGGTCTCCTGTAAAAGTGGAAATCTGGCCCTTAAAGGCAATGTTCACCCTGACATCAAGTTGGTTTTAATAAAAACAGAACAATGAGAGAAACAGATTAATGAAAGTTTGGCGAAAATCCACCAAAGAATAACAGAGTTACGATGTTTCAAAATTTTAAATTTGTGACGTCACATGCGAGCAGCTCCCAATATGTCATGTAATATAAATTCCTTAGATTGCCATTTTTAATGGTTCATGATAACTGAATGTTTTTTTTTCATGGAAGCATGTATGAAATAATGTTTCTGATAATATATTGAATGCACAGGTAAAATCATTTTGAAATTGCTGAGAAAACGGCAATTTTATGGAATTTACATTACATGACATATGGGGAGATGCTCGTATGTGACGTCAGAAATTTAAAACTTTGAAACCTCATAACTCTGTTATTCTTTGTTGGATTTTCGCCAAACTTTCATTAATATGTTTCTCTTATTGTTCTGCTTTTATTTAAACCAACTTGATGTCAGGGTGAACCTTGCCTTTAATATATACCCACAGGATTACAGTTCATATTTTTCAAAAAAACATTAATACAGTAGGTCCGATGAGAATGATTAAGGTACTGAACTTGCAGACCTTGATATCGATACAAATTATCGACGTAAAATGCCGGGGATGGCATCAACGTCATTATAAATTAATTTATGATTTTGAAAAATATCCCATACGGCGGACTTAGAACTCGGTATGGAGGGGATGGCGGCAAACTATTAGGATTGTTTCAAATGACCCTCACACTTATCTCCAAGAAAAAACAGGGTCTCCTAATCTCTCATAAGCATGATAAGTCATGACTAAACGAAACAAAAATAACTTTATATTTTCTTCTTGAGGAAGGGAGGTGGGGAGGGGGACAAAAAAGAGCAAGTACCCTATGTCTCAACCCCCACTTTTTCTACCATTTAACTCTTACAAGCCGCATAATCTCGGCACGTAAGATAATTGATGAGTGCAGGTGGTACCATATGATGCCGATATAATGTTGCAGTAATTGCTCGTTAATCTTCTATCTGGATTTTGACTTCAACGCTGTGACCTTGCATTGACATCAGTGCACACACTACAACAAACCGTCAGCGAAGAACTCAGCCCATACTTATTACAATGCAATAGTAATTATGGAGAGATCTTAATTATACAATTGAATTAAATTTTTGACACGTTTAATTCATCAATTGAGAAATAGTGTGATCGAAAATATACAGTTTCGGTACATGTATATTTCACTTTCCTCGACATTACAATCTTCACTGCTAACTTCATCGCAATTTAACTTTGATCTCCGCATAATTTTCAACACAAAACTAGCGTGTTTAATTAGATCCCGTGGTGTTTGCCAAATATTATCCCAAATTTGGTTTTGAAATTAACACTCTTGTTGTTAAATGTAATATTTTTGGTCTTTGAAGTATTTGTCTAGTGTTTTAGTGTTAAACAACCAAACAGACAAACTAACTAACTAAACAAGTAAATAATTAACAACGACATCCAACCATTTTCATTTTTCTTTGATTAACCTCTCTTATAATCTTGAAAGTACATGAAAAAATGTAAATGTTGACATAAACATGTGCCCTGGTTTCAGTGAAATTATAATTGAAATGGATTAAGGATAGATGGCGAATCTTTATAATTCGTAAAACCTCCATGCATGCAGCAGAAAAGTTTATTGTGAAGAGTAAAAAATACACGTCAATTTGGAGTTTGTTAGTTTGGCTGTGCGGTCTTTGGTGGTAAGAAACTTGAAGATCGAAAAGTTAAATTTGTTTAAAAATAACAAGACAAACGACGACAATCAAACGAAGGTCGTGGAGTGGGTCAAGATAGCCAACCTGTCCTTGTCTACATCAGCATCTACCCACACACACAATGTTGTCTCCAAAGCGAGCTCAACATTTCAAACTCATTCAATGTGATTTGGGAATTACATTTCAGTATGGAGAAAACGGGCCACCAAGCACTCTAGCAGTTACAGCTGAGATCTTCTCGGAGCCTCTTCGAGTAATTCACGTAATTTATTTCATCCTATTTGATTTCTCCTGCGTGAAAAACATACCAAAAAGCTGATGGCACACTAATACACATAACTGCTTCTCTCTCGATGTCACGTCGTATCAGTGCAGATAATTGATTTCTGATTCAATGTCAGGCAGCACTGTGTAGGGGCATAGTCAGGGTGGATCTTAAGGGGGAGGGTAGTCCCCAATATCTTGTGACCCTAGTCCCTCTCCATCCTCTCAAATAGAAAAAAAAACAGCCTTGTAATGTACAAATGTAGATGTCACACTGGCGTGGGTGTAGTGACTCCACCGAATCATTTCAATAGGGGGTTTCTTGTGCACCTCCCCCGGGGCACCTCCACCAGAAACTCATGTCATGATCCCCCCTGCCCCCTCCCCGACCAGTTATGGCTACGCCGCTGATGACATGCACACGCGATGAAGACAAGACATGACTCAGTAAACGGCCAACACAATGTTGCATTGATTGGCATTGCTTTCATCCATTCAATCTGAATTTGGTGTTTCATAACGTAGACCCAACTGTCAATACACATGGCTCTTAATTCATGAACTTCGAGTATGAAAGAGATGTAGGATGAGGATAAATCGTATCTGACAAGTGACGTACGTCCATCGAGACTTAAACCCAAAACAACATTCCAGGGTGGAGCCATTGCCATCATTCGTCCTTTATGCTGAGGTGATTTAATTCCACCCAATAGTACGGGAGCACGGACCGAAAAGAAAGTTTCGTGCAACCCACACTCAATCTCAATTCTGACCGATAGGAGGTAGAATAGAGCCTATAGAACAACCTAGGTACTTGTATAGTCAAATTGTGTATCACTTAAAAGATATAGCCCTTGAACTTAAGGAACACTTCACCAGAAATATCGAAATAAAAAAAATATCATCTGAAAATAATTTGTTATATTCTTGAAGCTTTTCGTGATGAAATCTCCCCAAATGATATCAAACACTAGAATCGACTCAGCTTCCAGTTGCATGATATATTTATACATGACCCCTTGCTGACCTCACATTAAAGGCGAAAGTATATAGTTCACATTATACAGGATGGCCAAGAGAGAATGCAACACCTGTCATGTGTAATTTCTTCAACCTCATCGGCAAAATGGTTTGATGTATAGATCATCTTTAGAACATTCTTTTCCAACAAATGTGTACCCTGTTCATTGATTTTGAGTAAGGCGTTTGGATCCTAGGACCATTTCTCTGAGCCAATGTTGATTCCCAAAATGCGAATCCTTTAATCCAGTGGTTATAAAACGCGTAATATTCTTTCAATGCGGCGTGCATGTTGATCAACAAAGGACATAATGCCTCCTTTTGTTATGAGATTTATTTATCTTATTGTTATTCTATCCCACGCTCCTGACACAAGATATCTCCCTCGGCGAATCGCTGTTGTTGAAAAAGGCGGGCGAACTTTGATAAGCGACATTGTCCCACAAAAGTGACTAGGATACAAACGCGCATAATTTAAAGCAGTAATTATTATATCATTTGTTGGAAAAGAATTTTCTAACTATTAAAGCAAAAAACAATGACATTTTGTCTATTTGATGTGAAGAAATTAACGATCGCAGGTGTTGCATTGTTTCTGGCGTTATGATTCGTAAAGTGGTTTGTTTCTTTTAGTTCAACTTTGCATGGTTTTATTTTTATTGCCATTTGTTAAATAATTGTAATAATTAGTGTTTAATGTGTTTTAAAATGTAATTATGCAATAAGAAATCGAGTAATAATTTTCTTCACCTAATTTAAAAATGGTTAAGTACACTAAACATTTCATATGGAAATCGTTAAGAATACATATCAAATTACAGTGTAAGACGAGTATTATTGACATCACATTTAATAGAGATATCATATTATAATCTTGTTGGAAAAGAATGTTCTAACATAAAAAACATGATGTTTGGACGAATAACGACTATAGGCTTGCATCTTTCTGGCTTGTATAATCTCGGTAAAGGTGATTTTGTTAAGTTAGTTTATTTTCTTTCAGTAAGTGCTAAAATGATTTATTTTAATTACGTTATTAAAATAATTTAATAGTTTGTGGTTTAATATGTTCCAATAATTCTGGAAATCACATCATAATTTTCTTCACCTAGATTTCGAAAATGTTAAAGCTACACTATACATTCATATGGAAAATTGTTAAGAATACGCATCAAAATTACAGTGTAAGACGAGGTATTATTACAAAGACATCACAATTTGATAGGGATATCATGATATAATTTGTTGGGAAAAGAATGTTCTAACCATAAAAAAATTATGTTGAAGAAATTAATGACTATAGGCCTTTATTCTTTCTGGGCTTGTATAATCTCGGTAAAGTGATTTTGTTAAGTTTATTTTATTTCATTTTTCTACTAAGTGCTAAATGGATTTATTTCAATTATTACGTTGTTAAAATAATTTATTAGTTATAGTGTTTAATATGTTCTATAGTAGTTGTATAATATTCTGGAAAATCACATCATAATTTTCTTCACCTAATTTCTAAAGGGTCAGGTATAATAATGGGATGAGGTATTGTTTACCCCAATGCAATTAAGATTTGAGAAGGGAAGGCACACGGCGTTCTTCGACTGAGATTTCCAAATAGTGACATTATCACTCATTGTTTCCTTTGAAAATTAAAAGAACGGGTCTATAGCAAGTTTAGGAAACGGTGGAGGAAGCTTTGTTCACACGCACATGAGGTACCAAGCAAAAAGGACAAAGTTACCGTGTATTATTAAACTACAAATTCGATTGACAATATTTTAAATATTATTTTAACTCGAAGATGATATTATTCTGTAGACAGGATCGAACTCCTTTTAATTCTTTTGATTCTGTGAATGACACATGTATACGTCCTTCCCATAAAGTGAGATATGAAGAGTATTTATAATCCTTGCTGCATTCTTAACTTCTGTCGCTTTAATCATGATTAGCGAAATTATTATCGTACTATGTCAGTCCATAACAGTCGCTAAAACGGTGATGTCTGCCGAATTCTCATGATAATCACAGAGCATTTTCACGCAGTATTCAAATGAATAATTATATAACAAAATATATGTACTATGCTTAACAAATATGCGTTAATGGATTATAAGAGGGGTATATAGAGTAACATTATGAAATACAATATTTGGTCTGAGGAACGAATATTGGGAGTGCATTATTCCAAAGATGTTATTCCAAACACACTCATTATGTACCTAAATGAAAGGGTGTGTTTTGTAATACAATTGCGAGGTTTATGATCCTTCAGAACAAGGAACCGTCGAAAAAAAAGAACTTTCGAATAACGAACCTTCGAAATAACGACACTGTAATAGAACAATTGTGGGAAAATTAGTAGCAATTCACAACAACTAAGATCTAAGTATAATTATAGTTGGAAATTATTAACATTGGAAATAACCTAATAAGAAACTGTGTTAAATGTAATTCCTGGGTGATTTATGGAAAACTGATATTGAATACCCGTACAAATGATCAATACTACAATGCCTCTGAAAGTATTAAAGGTTAGTGACATGATTGGAACACTTGAAAATGCCTCAGAACCAAATGAGTTGAAATATATACAACTATACACTAGCAGGAGTGACTTCCAGCTAGAAGGATCTGTCTGTAATTTGTTTACTTAAGGAGAATCAAGTATAAACATGTGAGCATCTTAATTTATCGGGGATGATAAAAATAAGCCCATAGAGAGCCCACAGCAGGTTTCCGTGACACGAGTGATATTGACATTATTTATTTTAGAATGAGTCAACGTTTGCAACAAGATTTTCCAGGAGAATCCTTGCATAGTTTACTTAATCTAGAGTAGTTTCAGCCCAAGTTCAGGATACCCCCAATCCTGTCATTTACCTTTAAGGACAAATACTAGTCTTTATTGTAACTTATTCGAGCTGGTTTTGGACGTTATTTGGTCAGCCTGTAAGTATCTCGCATGCCATTTCAGAATTGTGTCAATGAAACTGAATAATAAAGACATGTCTTGACTACAATTTCCTATAATCCAGGATATAAGTTATCTTCGATAATCACTCTTCTACTTCGGTGTATTTCGTGACATAGACTTGTGCCAGTATGTAGACTTATCTGCTTATACTGATGTTTATGTTGACTTTAACATACATTTCATAATGCACTTATGTATAACGATCTTACGGTGACAGTTATTTTGGTAATAAAATGCGTATGAATTGATTAAAATGTAGCACACCGTGTGCCTAATTAGAGACGAGTGTCAGTTTATTCAAAAAAGTCAGAGTTAGACTTGTTCCATGAAGTAGTGCATTAATATTTCCAGAATTGCATAATATGGAATTAGAAATTACATTTTTATTATCTTGCACATGTCTTACTCTTTAAGACGATCAATTTTTCTAATCAAATACAATCATATTGGATTATTATACCCTACATTAGTCATTATGGTCAGTCATAAATTTACGAGGAGAATAAATGACAGGGACAATTTGACCGATTGTTTTTTGTTTTTGTTGTTTTATGGTTTTTCACGTACAAGTGGGTTTCGAACGTGAGCAATTTTCGACTGACATTAAGCCATTTACAGTGTTTTTAATCATTATTGTTCTGTATCAGCTGATAACGATCCAGATTTGTTTTCGCCTATTTTGACGACTATTTTCTCATTGTTTTAGCAATTTCTTCTAAATATGACCCAGGATTGGATTCACTGGTTCGTTATGCACTTAAAGTACATATTCACTTAACCTTCCCACAGTCAACGTAACGAGAACATGCCTACAACATTCCTGTGTAGAATTATATTAAAATATTCGCAGTGCATGCTACATTTGCTTGTAAGGTTTTTTTTTATGAGAGAGAGAGGTGATCTTTGATGAAGCAAGTTTATAACTTTTCACATAAAGGTACATTTTAATCACCAAATGCTCCCTCAAGTTCATGTGGCAAGATAATGAAATAAATTGTACTGCACTCCAGGTCTTTTTTAAAAATAATGAAACACAGTCTAATCCATTAAGATGAAGCATTTATAGGAATAAATAAGGCCAACGTATGGTCACAATAAAACTTCAGTGGAGTGTATGTTTGTAATCGACTGGAATGTTATTGCTCTTTTAATATTAATAAGGTATTAATATGATCAATATTATTGTAAATAATCCCATCGGGATATGTTAAATCTGTATTCTTCCAGTGAACCAGTGTCTGGAGTAAATACCGGTTAAATTACGTACGCCAATGAGATGCTGAATTGAGAAATATGGTCCTGTCAATGTTTCCTTGTGAAATGGTATCATTTACACGAATGTGGTGATTCCCTTTCCATTCTATTGACTTTCAAATATACATTTCTGTTAATACTTTTACAGGCACGGGGTGTAAATTTCAGGTACAATCAGTGTGGCAAATTGTAGTAACACTCTCTGAGTGTGATTATTTTCTCATTTTGGAGACAGCCACATATTCAAAATATATCCAAAGCAATAATTATAGTCAATGTCCGCTAACCAAATCTTTGAAGAAACCTCAAGAAAATTATTTTCTTGGGGAAGGCGGTGTTGGTACTGTACAATATCTTTTAAACTTCAGAACCAGGTAATACGTTGTATGATAAGGCAAGTTTTGGCGTAAATGGTCACGGATTTTAAAGGATAAAATGATGAATTTATAGAAGAGTTTATAGTCGTGACTTTTTTACTTTATAAAGCGCGTCGGACAGGCGTTTGACAGATAATGGTTTGCGATATTGGTGTCATGATTAAAATAACTCCTTTCAAGGAACAAATGCCTTACATTTTTTTAAACTACATCATTGGAAATTCAAGAGTGCCTTCTTATTCCAAGCATATGCTAAAACTGATATTTCATAGTTATATAAGGTGACATTATAAGCGGGTTTTATCCTATCCCAAATATGGTGTCATTAACTAAAAATTCACAATTAAGAGAGTTTGTTTTCTTCGACCGCATTGCAAAAAAAAAAAATGATCCTACTAAATACATGATTCCTTTAGTTTGGAAATGCGGTAGCATATTTAGAATTTTTGGTAGACCAGCAGATGAGTTGTTGTTTCTTTTTCCTAACAACGTGGCATCTTTACCGAATCGGGGCATTGGTTAGGTTGAAAACGTTTTCAATATGATGACTTGCAGTGTTAACGTTTTATGAAGATGAAGTAAAACGTTATAGCTTCCGTAGGATATACCAGTTACCGTTAAACTACAGAAGATAGTAAATAAAGATTCCATACTTTCTTAAAATAGATTTCGATTACTGATCACTTTAGCACTACTGAAAAGGGATAGAACATTTGAACTAAAAATAAAAAATCGCTTTACCAGATTACACAGACCAGAAAGAACCTATGGTCGTTAATTTCTTAACTCATCTGGCATTTTATTTTCTTTGACTGGTTAGAACATTCTTTTCCAACCAATTACAATAATGATATCCCGTTAAATCTTGAATGTGATTCGATGAAAAATTCCTCGTTTACACTTGTATTTCGATTATGCATTCTAAACATTTCCCATATGATGTATAGTGTAGCTTCAACCTTTTGACATTAGTGAAGAATATTATTATGGATTATCCAGAATATATACAATTATTACGTATAAAACGCATTGAAAACTAATGCAATCATTTTAACACAGGGTAATATAAATAAAATATGTCTGCTCTTACTGGAAAGAAAATTTGAACAAAGAGAACACAATCCCTTTGACTCCGAATCATACACGGCCCAGAAAGATGCCAACACCTGCGATCCGTTAATTTCTTCAACATCATAGCAAATGTCATTGTTTTTGCTTTAAATAGTTAGAAAATTTCTTTTGCCAACAAATGATATAATAATTACTGCTTAAAATTATGGGTTGTATCTAGTCACTTTTGCGCGGACACTGTCGGCTTTCAAACTTCGCCGCCTTTTTTGCAACCAACAGCCGATCCTCGCGTAGGGATAGTTTTGTGTCAGGCGGCGTGGTGAAATAACAATAAGATAGAATATCTCAATACACAAAAGGAGCATTATGTCTTATGTTGATCAACATGGCACAGGCATTGGAGGAATAATTTCGGCGTTCTATGACCCACTGGATTAAGGCATTCGCCATTTTGGGGAATCATACATTGGCTCAGGAAAAATGGTCCTAGGATGCACAACGCTCACTCAAAATCCAGATGAACAGGGTAACATTTTGTTCAAGAAAGAATGTTCTAACTGATGATCTATACACAAGACCATTTTGCCGATGGATGTTGAAGAAATTAACAATGGCAGGTGTTGCATTCTCTCTCTGGCCATCGGGGGGGGCTGTATAATGTGACGTATATACTTTTCGGCCTTTAATGTGAGGTCAGCAATGGCGGTCATAGTTTGAAATATTACTCATGCAACTGGAAGCGTGAGGTCGATTCTAATGTTTGATATATTTTGGGGATATTACTCGAACAGCTAAGAATATAAAAATTATTTTCAGACGAATTATTTTGGGGGGATTTTTCACACCTTTTTCATAATAGTGACGGTTAGTCATCAAAATAAACTTTCACATGGAAGAGTAGGGGCTGGCACATCCAAGTAGCACAGAGTACTTTATGGGCCCATAATATGGCTGTTACGTTTCTCATCTGAAGTTTACCAAGACCATAGCGAAAACCATCTCGTAGCCTTTTATGTTAGTTCAACGCACATGATATTGTTTACAGACTGCAAATTACACTTACCATATTTCGTTTCGAGAAGAAATTCCATGTGATTGAGATGTGTTAAGCACTGTTGGCTGATTAAAAATTCAAGTAAATTCAAAATTATCATTCTTACACAGTCATTGGATACTTTTCTGTACTAGAATTTTGGGCATACAAACATGTTTTAATAATGTTGGCAAATTTTTTTTTTGCTCACATTGTTTCAATTTAATGCCATGAAACGGATGATCATCAACTTCATATCTTTGCCACAAGGAATGTGTATTGTCTTGTGGAACTTTCAGACTTGCATTCAAGGCGTATTGGCTTTGTGATCTTTGCCTCCCTTGCGTTTGGTGTTTTTGCAATGATTTCATTCAAAGCGCAACTGACGCAAATACTCTTGTATGCTTGAGATTGGGTATCTGCATCCCCTGTTGCATGGTATTTGCTTAGAATACCCGGAGACATTTTT
>JZLH01S0608946.1:32586-42837 GCA_001188425.1 Eucidaris tribuloides | reverse complement strand
CTTCAGTAATAGTTAGTTTTAATGTATTAGCAACATCAATCTTCATCATCACCGCTTATCATCATCATCATCATCCATCACCATCATCACATCATACAATCATCATTGCTTTCTGCAAAATTTTAGGATAACTCCGCTGTACCTTGATACAGGCCCACCCACTCGTGTTGTTGCCGTAGTCAATAGTAGATGGGACTCTCACCTCGGTCTCATCTTCCTCGTCTCGCTCCTCCTCTGTAATGTTGGTGGTAAGGGTCCTCGCCATTCCCCGCATATTTCTCAGGGCAATGTCTTGCACCATGGCCGATACCATCCTATTGTCAGAGAAAACTATTGCCAGCAGCACCGCGGTACCTAACAAAAACGAGACGTCAGACAATCTAGGATGACACCATATGTGTTTGAAAGTTTTGCTCTTAACACACGTTACGCCACAGGACCTTAATGCTGACGAAGCATGATCTTGTTTTCATCTTCAAGGATTAAGCACTCTCTTTTAAGAAACATGGAGCCGTCACAGCTACAGGAATAAGATGCAAGAAATTAAATGAAATTCAAAGCATGGAATTTATTCCAAAATCTTACTATATACATTATGGACTGCAGCAGTATTTAGCCAGGAATTATCGATTGTTCTTTAACAGACAATCACAGACAGCACTTAAAAGGGCCGACATAATAGTACATTTCTTTCCATTGTGCCGGAACTTCTTTTCTTCGGATTTTAGGGCAACGGCTCATTATCGCCAATCAATCAGATCACTCATTCGGTGCGACTTGAGCTGACCTGCAAATGACCGACGCAGCGGCCCAAAGGGGTAATTAATCTCCCCCTGTAGCTGTTTTTGGGCTACTTCGTCCAAATTCGACAACTACACAAAAGACTCTAAAAATTAACAGCAACGCTTACTAATTGGTGTGAGTGTAAGTGTCACACAATACTCTTTATTTGGCCTTTCTTGTATCAGCCATGTTAACCATAATTCTGTACAGTGCTCAAACTAATCAGTTTACTGTATTCTGTTACTTGCCAGCCTCCATCTTCTTTAACATTGTGGAAGTCTCGCATTATAAAAAAATTATTAAAGGTGTACCAACACCACTGGAGATTAGACTTTATAAATGTAAATTACACAAAACACATCATTAATTCCACGTAGTGAAAACTTTCTGATATTATACAATATTTCGAGAAATCAGATCATGAACTCCATAATATTTGGGAACTTGTGCTATCCGCCGCTTTTCAAGTTCCGCCCTCGTGTAAGCCGACGGTGTTTATGTAGTGCGCGTTCTAGCTATACGCGTACGTTTTTTACAATAAGTATCGCGATAAACCGATTTGCGTGCCAGTGATATCGGCCCACCAACTTTCCAATGCAGATCCCACTAAGTTCGAACAATTGTTCGGGATGATATTACGCGGGATTCCTTATAATATCGTCTGTCATGTTCTGGCTAACATCTGGTCAGTTGTTGCATTTTGTCAGAAAAAGAATGAAGTGTTTTCCCACGTCGCGTGGCTGACTGGCATTCGTTTCCAGCGGCGGCGGAGCGGTCCGCGTGCGCACCACTCCGGGCTGCACTAGTACTGCCATGGAGTAATTTTACTGATGTACGGACGGCGATTCTGTTGCGTGTCGGTACGGACAATTTCTAGCTTCTTTTAGTTGAATGCTTGGCAATAAAACATTTAGTTTTAGTGGTGCCGTACATATTGCAAATTACTAGTGGGTAGCCTTGTGACAAAATGACAGTGACCTGCAAAATTGTTCTTTATGGCTGATCAGCAGATGGCACCAAATGTATGTGTGTCGTTACGGACGTAGAGATGTCCGGTATGACATGCCGACTAATTCGATTCTATTTCCTAGAAAAATGGTAAATGTATTCCAACAATGTTCCAAATAACCTTCTGGCAGTACTATAGACGTGACCCTATAACAAATTTGTCTTCTCCTCATGTGTGTGGACATCAGATTGAAAAACGTTGTGAAACATCCATGGCCATTTTTTTTTTAGTACGGAATCGCCCTGTACGTACGCATCGCACATGCAGCGTTCTAGACGGAACAAGGATAAAAATATCGAATTTAAGCGCCGCAGTGATTGCTTAATAGAATCGGATGATTGACTAGTTCTCACATTTCAAGTTGTTTTTGCTTTGTAAATTCTTTAAAACTTTACATTTAAACTATGATAAATAGAAATCGGTAGTGAAATAAAATTCCTAATATTTTGCAGAAGGCACGTCTCCAAGTGTATCTTACATGTATTAACAAAACATTATAGTCAGGGTATTGGAACACTTTTAAAGTTTGATATCTGAACTACATGCTAGAGTTTTGAGAATGAAAAAATAAAAAATAAAACACCTTTAGAATACAAAATTTATAAGTTTGCCTGTCAGCGACATATGGCCCTTTGATCAGAATTTCAACTACTAAATTTCGTCACTTATCATTGCCTCATAGTTACAAAGTTGACCCAAGATTTCATTAAAATCTGGGATCAGCTGTTCTAAAGTTATTGTGGTAATGAGCAGTAATTGGACTTTAACGGTCCCTGTGACCTTTTTGACCTTTCAAGTCTGAAATATTTATTCACTTCATTCTTTGCCACTCATTAGTTCATACATGACCCAGTGTCATTTAAATATGATCAGCAATATAAGCTATGTATAACAAACCAAAATCGGACATGATAAATATAGGGCCCTGTGACTTTGATCTTTCATATTTCAAACTCCAAAATCTGATCAGTTATCATGTATGACGTATATTTTCTAACCCAAGTTTCTTAAAATCTGATCAGCGTTTTTAAGTTTCACCAGCAGCATCCAAACTCAGCATACATGTTTAAAGCCCTCTAAGCTTTTAACCTTTGAACATCAGTGCAGCAGGCATAAAATAAAGACCGAAGTTTCCCATTTTACAAATATGTCAAATTGTCTGTTTTTCTCCGTTTTTACAAATGTCAAATTCCATTTGTTCTCCCCGCATTGTAAATTTTGCAATTTTCCAACTTGAATTTGATGCTGGAATAAATTACAGAATAACGTCAAACTACTTAGGCCGATGGGGGTTTTGCATTCGCGGTTGGGGACAAATTTACAGGTAAAAGCAAGGATTTCTTTTGTCTTCATGAGGCATTCATTTTGGTAACCTGTCGTTTAGTTTTTGTTCTAATAAATATTATTAATTTTGGCTTTTGCGCCGGAATTTTTAGGCATGATTTATTTTTCTCTCATTTGTCTTGTTAAAATGCCGTTATTCCGCCCGTACACCTCAATCTTCGGTCTTTAGATAAAGGCGCTTTACTGCAACTTACCGAAACTAGTCAAAGGATATGGTCTCCTTTCGGCCTTGTCGTACACTTTTCATTTATGTTTTGCATTCAGTACTCTCATTACATGACCAAGTGAATCATTATGAAAATATGACCAGCACAATTGATGTGATAACTAACTCCAACTTGGGCCACATCAAATAATACATGGCCATATGACGTTATTGATCCTTTCAACTTCAGCATAAATTTGATCACGTTCATTCATGGTATGGACAGTATATTTCTGACCCAGACATCATCTAAAATCTTGATCAGCCGGTTCTTAAGTCATCACAGGCAAGCCAATCTCAAAATCAGATACACATAAAAGCCCTCTGAGCTTTGCACCTTTGAACTTCAGCACATGAGAGCAATAAAATAAAAGACTGAAGAATTTCCCATTTTACAAATGTCAAATTCGTTTTTCTCCATCTTTGACAATGGTCAATTCCGGTTTTTCTCCGTTAAATTTACAAATGGTCAAAATATTGTTTTCTCCTGCTTTTACAAATGATACAAATTCCATTTTTCTTCGCATACCGGGATTGTTGATAATTTTGCAAAATTTTAATGAAACTTGGGTCAGAAATATAACTGTTCATATGTGATGAACTGATCAAATTTTTGGAGTGAAAGAGTCTACGTAGCGTATGCAGACCATGTGTTTGAGTAAATAGTTTGATTCCATGCTTGCAACGAAGGGCAGCGCTTATTTGAGTTTAGGTGCGCTGTCAGATGGGGAAGGGGGGCCGACCGAAGACCGCACATGGGCAGAAGTACGGCGGTGGTGGGGAGAGTAGGCAGGGTTGGTAAGTTGAGCGGAGGAGGACAAGCCTTCACGATACAGTGCGACCGAACATAGCCTGGTTAAAGGTGTTACGACCGGGAGGGGATGAAGACGACGTGATTTTCTGTGATTCGTGCTCGACGCGTTCGAATGGGCGGCCACCCCCATAGCTCGGTCGTGGGTACTCAAACCGGATTTATTAAAACCTGGCAAATTCCTACTCACTACCCCGCGACCTGCAAGTGTTTGCTGGAATAAATCACAAAATAAACGATCAATTACTCAGCTAGGCCCTGGGGGTTTACTTCGCTTCAGCGTAGGGCGGACAAATTTACAGGTAAAGACAGGATTCTGACTTTATGAACGCCATCTCTTCGTAAATTCTGGTTTTAGTTTTTGTTCAATAAATATTAATTAATTTCTTACTTTGGGGAGGGGGATTTTTAAGGCCTAATAGATTTTATTTTCATTTTGTATTAAAATGCACGTTAGTTCCGCCAGTAACAGCCTTCACACATTACATGTGATTTTGTGCGAAAATCCACAAACACTGGAAGAACTTTCCAGTCTTTAGCATAAGGACCCCTTACTGCTACTTCACCATAGTAAAGGAATGTCCTTTGACGTCTGTCTACACTTTACACCACGTTTGCGCACTAGATTTTTCATCTCTTATAAGGTGAATGGTGCGCTGTCTGTCCTTCTCTGGGACCGGATAGAAACAGGCCGAGCGCGCCCGGTTGTCGCTGATGATACTGTATCACCACGGATCGGGACCCAGATTCATCTTCTCAACTCCTGGCTGCAGGTGACGATATATAGTAAAAAAATGGTAAAAAAATAATCAAAGAGCACATTTACTGATATCGCACTACACGGCTGTACTTACATCAATTCTTGCGAAATAGCGCAGATACTCATATATCAACATCCTCTGGAGCTTTTGCTCAGTCTCTCCCTAACTCTCGCGCTGTCGCCGACCCTGAAGAAAAACGTCAAAAGCGGCGGACGCGACGGACCCTGCAGCTCGCTCACCCTAATCCGGAGACTTCAATACAGACCATACACTGTTCTTAGTCGCCGCCTGTATTCTGATTTTGTGGCGCTGAAGCTCTACAGACGCCGCCGTGTACCGATGTATTCTTTACGGGAATATTACAACCTAAGACTATTTCTTTTAGCATATTTAGCTGTTGGTTTGTAAACCCTGTGTGTGTGTATTAGGAAGATGTGGGCGTGTGATTCCGCGACGGGCAAATCTTCGGTAATTTGACGGGTATATGATAGACGGCAATCGTACCCGCTGTGTTTCGCGCCCCTGAAGGTAAAACTAATACAATTCATTAGAAGCTTACAATAGACTTCTCGACCTTAATTATTGTGACAATGATGCCAAAAAATAAATGACCACACGCACTATTCCGATGATATGTTTAACTTGGATGAAACTTGCCTAACGTTTTTAAAAGCTCTGTGTCCCTGAAATAAGGAGAAGGAGGAGGAGTAGGAGGAGGAGGACGACGGAGGCAGAAGCGGAGGTAGAGGTGGAGGAGGAGGTGGTTGAGGAGGAGGAGATGGTTGAGGAGGAGAAGGAGGTGGTTGAGGAGGAGAAGGAGGAAGATGAGGAGGAAATGGTGAATATGATGGACATGGAGTGGGTGATGGAGATGAATGAGGAAGTAAATGAAGACAAAGGAGAAGATTAAGAAGAGAAGGAAAAAGTAATGGCACTTGAAATGCTTGAAGTAAAATGACCCAATTATACTTGTTTTGACTGAGGTTGGATGAAGATGATTTTCCTAAAATATTAATTCTTTTAATTTGATCCTAGAGTATCCCATTGTTATCATCACCTAACCAGATACAAAGCAAGATACATATACAATATTTTTAAGATAATAGTGAAAACCAGGGTTATAGCTAGAATGGATTCTGTGCCGGCTGTAGGAAGGAGTTATGCACGCGGAGCGAGCAAAACGAGTGTAGCGCTCCTGGGCTTCCACATAGAAAAAAGCATTTGGAAGCATTTATTTTACAAAATACAATTTGGGCTGAAATGTAATGATGTTTAAAGCTCAAAAAACACGATTTATGTAGAGATTTAAAACATTTTACGGTCATTTTAAAGCTTTTCTGTGCCGGTCGGAGGACTAATAAATTCAGCTTAGTGGTGGTCGGCTTCAGTTTGTGCCGGCTACTACCGACCGGCGCCGACCGCCATAGCTATAATCCTGGTGAAAACAGTTATTGTAATGTTCACATGCCTCAACAGTATGTATGACTTGTTGGGTCACTTCCTCTAGCTTTCCGACATTAAATGGTAGATCATTAGAAATGAGCTCACCAGAATGGAAACAAAATGTAATCCTGACTTCAAAACAATCTGGCTATGCAGCAAGACAAAATTATTTTTTTTTAGTGATTCAATATTTATGATTCATGGTACTTGCAGATAAAATGTTTATCTTCTAAATTTTTTTTGCTATTGTCCAACAGTTTGTGCAAGATCCGTCCAAAGTATGAGCGTGAACCAGACTTGGCGGTGTGCTGTTCCCTTGTAGACATTGTTTCAAGACAAAAGGTAACGGATATTTCAGGACTCAGCCTTTGCTTTACTTCTGTGTTTGTAAAGCAAAACTTGTTTTTGTTGGCTGTGTGAATTTTGTTTTCTTTGTCTCTGTTTATTTATATTTTTCATATGTTGTTAATGATGTCAATTTTTTGTAATGTTTATCAGTTTTTTTATGTTGACACTGCATAAATCTGTTTCCACTCTTATTAAATCGCATACACTAATAAGTATATTGCAAAGTATTACTAGCTTATACTTTACCCCTACTCTTTTGTGTTTCTTAAAGCCACTGTATAACATTGTTTCCAGTTTAAAAAATCTGAGCTACATGATTCCACATGCTACCAGTGTCTTTAATAAGGTCTAAAAATGAAGCCCTGAATAAATTGCAGTTTAAAACGATCATTAAGTGCTTTAAAAAAGTGAAAATCATTGAGAGACAATTCCAGCTTTCCCCCATAGACTGCTGTGTTGCAGAATTTCCTATCGGCCGATACAAAATTAATATGCCAGTTTGTATCTGCAAATATTGTATTAGTGACAGCATAACTCTCCAAACTTTTATGTTCTAGGGTGTTTATTTGTCCATTCAAACACTGTCAGATAGCAAAGTTAGCAAAGTTTGACAATTTTTTAAATAGGTCGTCCACAGTGTTATATAGTGTCTTTAAGACCCCAACTGTGCCACATCACTAGAATGTAAATTATTATCCGCCTTGCCCCGACGAAGTCGGGAGGGGATATAGACAGGCGCGGTTCTACGGGGGGGGGGGGGGGGGGGGGGGGGGGGGGTTGGGGGAGGGCTTTGGGGGGCCTTGAAGCCCCGCCCGCAAAATCGCTCGAAGGCCCCCCCCAAAATTTTCGGACCAAAAATGTTTTAGCCAGTGATGAAATATTAATATAATAAACTAAAGCGATCTATGCAAATATTAATAATTAATAGAAAGAAGTTATAAGAGACTTTATAAAATATGTATTTACCCAGCCGGTGCAGAACGCGTCATTTTTCTTTACATATTTTCAAAAAAGGTCCACGCTTGCTGCGGTTCGGCTTCGCTACCCTCGGACTACTCCATTTGACAGTTTTATCACATAGGCTTACTTACTGTTCATTGTTTCTTGAAATACTAACAACATCGGGACTCCCAATAATTATTTGCATAAATATTACGTTAAAATATGTATTTACTGTCGCTTAGAAACATGTCTTTGCCTACGTGTATTTTAAACATTTCTTGCATGTCCCCATCCACACACCCGTTTCCCAGCCCCCTCGCAAGTATGAATACCGAATTTACAGTTTTTTCCCACATACTGAAACATCTTTTGAAATCCTGAATCTTTATCAAGAAACCTTTAAAATATCCATTTAACACCATGCGTAGAAAACACGTTCCTTTTCTGTTGCATTTTGACAAATTTCTAAACGTGGAGGGGCACCCCTCTCACACACACTTTTCAGCCGCTATCGAGGAAAACTATGCCTTAAGGTATATTCGGCTTCGCTCCTCACAAGTATGACTACCTCATACAGTTTTCCACATACTTCCTGTAGGCCTACATCTCTTTGAAATCCGACTAACAATCTGTAATAATCTTACAAAACCTTCAAAATAAGGTATTTACCATGGCATAGAATCACGTCTTTTTCTACTATGCGTAATTTTCAAAAATTTTCTGGCGCGCGGGAAGGGGTTATCCACACCCTCCCCCACTCGTTGCTTGCGATCTCGCCTCGCAAGTATGAAATACCCAATCCGTACTCATTAATAAAATATACCATTGGCAATATGTATTTACTATGGGCCTAGAAACCGTCTTTTCTACTGAATAGTCAAAAAGCTCCTATCGTGAAGGGGTACTGCTCCCTCCCACATACTTCCCTGTTCGGTCGCTTTGCTCCGCAGCAAGTATGAGTACCACAATTACAGTTTTCCATATACTTCCTGTACATGTTTTTGAAAATCTGAGCAACAATCCCTAAAATAATTCTTCTTGAAATAGTATTCTTACAACTAGGTATATTTACTATGGCCTAGAAACCCGCCATCTTTTCTTTGCATATGTTCAAAAAGTTGCCTACGTGGAAGGAGTGTCCCCCTCCCACACCCAGATCCCCGCTCGAGGATCGCTTCACTCCCGTCGGCAAGGTTTGACTTCGCTGATTAAAATATACGCATTGCCAAAAATATATATTTACCAATACCTAGAAAAAAACATGCTTTTCTATGCAATATTCAAAAAAGTTCCTAACTGTTGGAGGGGTGCCACCACTCCCACACCCTCCTGCAAAAGTAATGACTTCGCCCAATCCTAATCTTGACAAGATTACCCATTGGCAAAAAAATGGTAGTACCTAATGCCAGAGAAACATATGCTTATTCTATGTGAATATTTTCTAAAAATGTTCCTACCGTTGGAAAGGGTGTCCCCTCTCCTACACCCTCCCCCGCTCGGTCGCTTCGCTCCCTCGCAAATATGACTTCCCTTGATAAAATATACCATTGTCAAAATATGTTTTTACCATGCCAAAAACATCTTTTCTATGCATATTTTCAAAAGGTTCCTACCGTTGGAGGAGGGTGCCTCACTCCCACACCCTCCCTCGCAAGTACGACTTCCTAATCCCTTATCTTGACAAGATATACCATTGCCAAAAATAATGTTTTTACCATGCCTAGAAACCCATCTTTTCTATGTGTATTTTCAAAAAGTTCCTACCGTGGAAGGGGGTATTCCCCCTCACTCACCCTCCCCGGTCGGTCGCTTCGCTCCCTCGCAAGTATGACTTCCCTTGATCAGGCATGAGATTTCTCCGCGGATCTGCGGATTTCCGCGGATTTCGAAATTCTAAAAAAAAAAGTGCACGGAAAAAAAAATCTGTGTTTTCTTTTGTTGTTGTCTTTTTAAGGGTACCATATCCCTCCGACCTCGAGAGAGATCGGCAGTGTGTGCATTGGGAATGTAGATGAGTCTGTGTTATGTGTGCATTGGCCATGCAGGCATATCCTGCATGCGACCACGGTGGTAGCTGCAATACTACTAGTACACGGAGCAGAAAGGAATGTGAAGGTCGTAGGCTACTGCTTGACTGCGTTGGATAGTAATGGATTTTACAAGTATTTGTAGGTTGTTTAGATGTAGTTTCTTCAACAAAAAAATGAGGACTGTGGAGGAAAATGACCTTCATGTAAAGGACATGTTTCCAACAAGATGAATGGCAGTGGTTGGACTATGGCACCCATACAAGCAAGGGGAATATAGTGCAAACGATGCTATATTGCCCCTTGCACTGTACAAAGTACAGTTTTTATTTAAAAAAATTACGGTTTCACAGAGCCCATAAGAAACATTCATTTTCTTTCAGATTAACAATTATCAAGATACTACCATGGACCCTACTTGTCAATATCGATATTACCACTAAAAATCTACAAAAAGAAAAAAGGAAGAAAATTAACAAGAGTCAGAAAAACTTACCGCGAGAACGTCTTCGGAAATTTTTATGTGACGTCGACAGATTTGTCCAAGTCGTGTGTTGACAGTGATTGCCTTATCAACT
>JZLH01S0608946.1:13541-24762 GCA_001188425.1 Eucidaris tribuloides | reverse complement strand
GAGCTATGTATACCGTTAATAAATAAATAAATAAAATAAATAAATAAAACATTTTTGTGGGTCATTTTTTGAATCACAGATTGATACTGCAGGCTACCTTGATGAGATGATGGGCAACATCCAGAAGCTGTATGCCTCCAGGGTGGGGTCTGACTGGCACATACTTTGCCCCCACCGTGGTTTGGTCTGTATCGCATTCTTTGAAGAAGATAAGAGATGGTACAGGGCAGAAGTCACAGGTAAGATATGTGTGTTATAATCTTACTGTTCATAGACGCCAACAACAATTGCAACAACAATGACGACAGTGATGACAACAGCAACAACAGAAACATCAACAAAAGCATCAAGAATAATGATAACAACATCAGTGACAACAACAAAAGCATCAAGAATAATGATAACAACAGTGACAACAACAGCGACAACAACAGTGACAAAAACAACAGCGACTACAACAGTGACAAGAAAAACAGCAACAACAACAGTGACAGCAACAAAGCAACAACAGCAACAACTGTGACTGCAACAACTGTGACAGCAACAAAGTGACAACAACAGCAACAACAACAGCAACAACAATAGTGACAACAACAAAGACCACTTCAGTGACAACAACAGCAGCAACCATAACCGTGAAAACAGCAGCAACAACAGTGACAGCAACAACAGTGACAACAACAAAGAGACAACAACAGTGAAAACAGCGACAGCAACAGTGACAACAACCGACAATACATCAACTACTACTACTGTACTTCTTCTACTACTTCTATTACTACTTCCACTATTATTACTACCGCTACTTCTACTACTACTACAACTACAACTACAACTACTATACTACTACAACTACTACTACTACTCCTTCTTTTCCTCAACAACAACCTGCAACATGTCAGCTACTACTACTGGATAATTACTGCTATACTACTTCTACAGTGCGTCTCAAAAAAAATGGTCCAATCGGAAATTATTTTTTTAATATATAAAAATCATATGCAACCTAGTCAAGTTGGGTATTGTCATAAAGCTAAAAAAAATACTTTCCAGTGCAATTTATTTCATTTCATTTGGTTGTATCAATCCTGAGATATATTGAATTTTTTGCAATGACGCGAAATCGCGTTTGTCCCAGTATACTGTATGTGCCTTACATGTGCATGCAGTTTCTGCATATTGTTAAAGAAACCCCAATTAGATTGTGAAAAGTATTGTGTAATCGCTCAATTTAGTTAAAAGAATAGATTTTTTAGGTTGTACAATTCTGATTTCCTATTATTTGAAGTACAAAGGAGGTACATATGATAAAAGGGCTAAACTAAATGAGATGTGCAGATCATCATGATGTCAGTGTGAATGCAGTCTGGTAAACAGAAGACATGAACGCGTGAAATATCATTTCAATGCCGAGTAAGGGTTATTTGTATTTTATTTTTTTTATTTTTTAGATAATCATAAATAAACATATTGAAGGAAACAGGGTATTTGTTATTTGTTTTATTATTGATTTTAATAATGCAATTTGTATGAGTTCTGTAAGTAACAATACCACCAATTTAGTTGTCATTATGACAAATACACAAAAGTGGGACAAACGTGATTTTGCCTGACTGCACAAAAGTAATCATAACTCTTGACTTACGCAAGCAAATTGAATGGGACTAGGTTTATCAGAAAGAAAATTTATTCTGCTTGAATATGATACCAAATACACATACCTGTTGCGAAAATTACATACCTTAAATGTTTTTCTCTCGATTGGACCATTTTTTTTGAGACACACTGTATTACTACTTACATTACTACAACTGTATAATTACTGCCATACTACTCCTATTACTACTAATGCGACTACAACTGTACTAGTGTTACTTCTGTTACTACTCCTGTTTCTACAACTAATACATCTACTACTGTAACTACAACTAACAACTTTAACTACTATTGCTATTTATTATGGCAGCAACTACACAACTCTTACTACAACAATCACTTCTACTACACTGCTACTGCTATGAAAATTACCATATCAATATTGTCGTTATTGTAACTCTTCCCTCCTCTTTTTCATGCTACCACTCCTGTGACTACTTTGACTATGACCACCTCATCCACCACTACCATCCCCTCTACTGCCAAAACCTCCTATCCCATCTTAAGCCCACTGCACATTACATGATCGGTCTATGATCTGATTTCTGGAGAAAACTGAGTAGCATTTCATATAACATTTCAATACATCACAATTTGTTTAGTAAGGTTCTGAGTAGTCATACAGATAGTAAAATAAAAAATATGGCCTGTTTTGAGCTCTCTATTCGGAGGAAAAGCCAAGTCCATTCTGAATTGTAGTGACATCAAAGTAGTCCGATTGTCTATGATTTTAAAATTTGGCCCTTACTCTGGGTTCAAGGCTGACAGCACACCAAACTTCCATTTTAAATATTCATGTTATTGTTCAGAACCTGAATCAATTAAGTTTTATTTGTTAAAATGCCCATATTAAATTCTGTGATTTATTGCCAAAATCGGATCGTAGCCGATCGTGAAGTGTGCGGTGGCTTTTACACATAAAGTTACTGGAGCATAATGTGTTGGGGTTGTCTGTTTCTGGGTGGGGGGGGGTTTCAATCAATGTCTTTATACCCCCTGTGATTCTAAATATTTGTCTCTGCTTCAGCTCTTACAATTCTTGGTCTCTTCCGTTTTGTAGATTTGACTGGACACCAAGACGTGGAGGTCTTGTACGTAGACTACGGCAACAAAGCTCACATCCACTACACCTACCTCCGAAAGATCACCGACGAATTCCTCAAATTCTGCCGAATGGTAAGTTACCCCTCTCCCATCACCCCCAACACTCCATCACACTTATCTCTCATTCTACTTAGTATTGATTTGTAGTCCTGTATGGACACACCATGTACAGAATTTGTTTTTATGCCTTTTCACTGCATGTGCCAGAGGCATAGAATGTGGGAGTCAAATTTGAAGTAGAAGATGTTTAAGTCCACAGGGGGTATTCTGAAAATTGTTTGGAAGGAATTCTGGTATTAGTAACAAAGTTATAATGATCTTGTATTCTGAAGTTCTTCTAAGATAAAATTTTTTAATTCACTTTTCTTGTAGAAAAAATATTTACATACGTGTCCTAGTGACTTTGGTAACTAAACATAGCTAATCATGTAAACTTGTAAATAGTTTTATGTCATGTAGGACATAAACAATGATAAATTTGGTGTTTTAATTGTTGTATGGTATTCTCCATAAAAATATGAAGGTAGGAATGAGTATGTATTGGTTTTATTAAACTCACCTGTCACGCACCTAAAAGGTAAATAACATGCTAAAGGTGCCTTTACACGGGCATGAATTTTGATTCCGCATCACCCCGCACAATGGCGTACCTAGGCGTGCCATTCTGTGGTATGCAGCTCGCTCAACTCTCTAATCCTTGTGATTGTAACCGGTGTGATGGTCTAGTGCTTAGAGCGTCCGCCTGACTTCCGGAAGGTTGCGGGTTCGAGCCCCGGTCGGGTCATACCAAAAACTTTTTAAAAAGTGTAACATTTTGTCACGAACGGCCACACACTTTTTTACTCGCCGCGCACCATCACGAATGATACCACGAGCGTTTCCCTCATTGGCACGTTATGATGAGTGCCATGGCGTAAACCGTTTTGCGTGCCCGTGTAAAGGCACCTTAAGAGTTAGTCTTTAACTTGGGGTAAAACTATTCTAGAATCAAGTAAACTATGCAAGGATTCTGCTGTGAAAATTTTGTTGTCAAAATGTTGACTCATTTTAAAATAACTTTCATTAATATTGCCTTGTGACTGGCAAATTTGTTGTAGCATTTTATTGGATTAATTTCTCTCAGGACACGAGAGTAATTTAGTACTGGTATGTTCATGCTTAATTTCTCCTTAAGTATACAAATTCAAGATAAATCCTTCCAACTAGGAGATACACTCCAGAAGGTGGACACATTGGTGTATCTTTCAACTACTTTGGTTCTAGCGCTAGGCATTTTTTGATTTCTCCCAATCATGTCAATGCCCTTTGAGTTATTTTTCTAATTCTCTTGAAGGCGCTACCCTGCCAGCTGGTGGACGTTGACCCCATTGACGTGGAGGAAGGTTGGAGCGATGAGGCCAAGATGATGTTCTCTCAGTGTGTCAGCTTCAAGCCCATTGACGTCACAGTGATGGGTAAGAGAATGGTCCCGCCTTATCCTGTTGCATTGGCATATAAACACAACAAAAAAAGTAACTACCCCCTTTTTCAAAATACTATAACTTTATAAAAGCACGTTTGTGAGCAAAATAATTTGTCAAGGTTGTTTCTGCACTAATTGACTAAATTCTGTGTGAAAATGTGGTTGATCCGTCAAGTCATGCATGAGTGAGCACATATTAAAGGCAAAAATGTCACTTTTCAAAAGTCACAAGGGTCATTTTGGGGGATTTTTGATGCAGGATTTTGACAAATTCTGTTTCTAGTGAATAATTAATCGCTATTTATGTTAATCATTTATCGTTTGATCCCCTTATACCTCCTTTGGCACTTTTGGCATATTTTACGCTTCGGTGAGCTCAATTTAAAAATGTCCACCCTTTCTCAATTTTGAGATTGTAAAATCCATTAAGTTAATTGCAAAAATTGAAATCCGATATTTTTCAGCAAAATGTATCTTTACATGTTGTATGAACATAAGAGGTTGTAACCATGCCATGGTTGAGTGGGCACAATTTATAAATAAAGCAAAAAATGTCATTATTTACCATTATTTTGGCATAAGAGATGACTCCTGTGACTTTTGAAAAGTGGCATTTTCACCTTTAATGCAAGCTCACTCATGCATGACCTGACGGATCAATCACATTTTCACACAGAAGTTAGTCAATGAGTGTAGGAACACTCTTGCCGAATAATTTTGTACAAACTTGTTTTGTTACAAAGTTATGGTATGTTGAAAAAGGGGGTAATTACTTTTTTTGTTGTGTTTATATTGGGGGCATAGGTTTTGTAGTTACCAACACTAACAGAATTTCTCTCCACCCACCCAATAGTTGACAATACCAAGACAGATAGTCGCGCAGTCCCATTGGTTGCTTCGAACAAAGATCAGGTGCTCCTGTGGTCATGAATAATCATTAATTTTCCAGATGCGAAGCAGATGTCAAAAGGCGCTCATACTGTCGTGTCCGGCTGGGCTCACTTCGCTCACCCATAACAGTGAGAGGGCCCTGTCAAAAGGCTAGAGCAGAGGGGCACTTGCCCAGGGCGGCACTTTAAGGGGGTGCAAAAAAAAAATGTGAAAAAGAGAAAGAAAAAGGGATAAAAAGATAGAAAACTCGTGTTCCTTGGGATTAAGTGCCCCATTCCCTCGTCATTATTTGCCCCAGGTAGCATAATCCCTAGATCCGCCTGCAATCTCTTGTCGAGTGAAAAATCA
Source organism: Eucidaris tribuloides (assembly GCA_001188425.1). Taxonomy (NCBI): domain Eukaryota; kingdom Metazoa; phylum Echinodermata; class Echinoidea; order Cidaroida; family Cidaridae; genus Eucidaris; species Eucidaris tribuloides. The sequence continues at coordinate 19,301 of JZLH01S0608946.1, read as the reverse complement.
CAACATGAATGCAATTTTGTTGGGCCACCTTCCATCTTTCTTATGGTGATATTAGGCCCAGAATCGGTTAAGTTTAGTTCAGTTCTTTCAGTCTTTTTCCATGTTTTCAAGAAATAGAATACATACTTTTCAGAAGATAACATTTGACAAAAAACAAAAACAAAAAAACAAACAAACAAGAGACCCAAATTCATGATTACAATAGAATAGAAGTAATATACTTTGCATCGACATTTATCTGTGTGCATGTGGGTTAATTATATAATATTAGATGCACTTTAAGTGGTATATCGTATATATTGCATTGAGAAACTATGCAATATTCATGTTGATGAATGCAATATATATGATATACCGCAAAAGAAATCCAATATTATTATTATTATATATACAAATTTGAGGAAATGTGCAAGAATCCATTGTAATTTCTGCAATTTTATCAATAAATGCTTGTAAAGCTCTGTATCGGCATTTTCACACCCGCGCTCTTAAACCAGGGATGTTCAATTACGTACGCGTGCGTGTTAGCGTGTGCTGTGCATACTACCATGCGGAGCATATGCTAACACGCTCGCGCACGGATATGAAACTCCTTGCTTAAACCCTCTCTTCACGCATGCACTTTATTACACAAACATACAGTATTGCGTATTCCATCGCGCACTTCATCGCGTAAAAGTAATGCATGCCTTTATTACACGCTCGCGCTACCGCAAACAAAGACTGCACAAAATATGGCATAATGTTGCACAGCAAATTAGCACAGCAGCCTATGGGGAATTTGATCTTGCATTCAATATGGTTGTTATTGCGCATGGAAATGAAGGGGACAAAAATATGAGTTTTTAATGCGCTGCTAAAAACTCTTATGTATATAATAAAAATAAATATACATAATTTAACAAAAGCAAAATACATTTGAAAGTGTTTGGTATTTTGGGGGTGATAAGTACAACATTAAACATGGTTAGAGTATGAAGGAACCTAATATGAAGCAAAGAGCGTAATTTATAGGTACCCATCACAAAAAGGTCCTTAATATATGACATGAAGCTATGTAAATAAAAGAAGTAGATTAAACAAGATAAAATATTGTACATAAACTTAACTACTTCTTCTTCTACTTCTTTACCTTGTTCGTGTTCTTCTTTTCCCCCTCCTTTTTCGTTGTCTCCCCCTCCTCCTCCTCCTCCTCCTCCCCCTCCTCCTCCTCCTCCTCCTCCTCCTTCTATTTCATATCATAGAGGTGAAGCAAGGAGCAATATCCGTCATGGCTTTTGATGTGGTTGAGGAACAACGAGTGTGTGTCAATGCACTATTAGTGCAGAAAGGCTTGGCTGAGACTACTGGACCTGGGTGAGCAGTTAAATCCATTTGTGGTGATACAATGTTATACGTAAAGCCTCCATTTCTCCACAATACGGAAAACGGATAAAAATCATGGAAATGGGAAGTGTAAAGTGGAAAATGGGAAATCATGAAATGCTGAAGTAATAACCTGAAAATTGGTTGTAAATTACAAAATAAACATATATCAAAAATGTCTAAATCGTTCTTTAACTAAATAATACCATGACCAAGCATTAGAGTAACTTTAATGACCCTAGCAAACCGCTCTGCAGGCCCCTCTGCTGGCCGTCTTTCTCACTTCCATGACTACGGCTGCTGCATTTCACTGAGGCTGAGTTGTAATCATGCAAGTATTGGATAATATATGGTGTTTATATACGTGATTTTGAGTAACACAAAAAAACGTAGAAATTGGAAAATTTGAAAAACAGAATTTTGATTTTGTAAAATGGAAGAATGGAGGCCTTAGTTATACCCTCGTACTTGCAGTCGTAATGTTTTGTCTACTGTTGCTTGATGGGGGAAAACATAATCATCATGATTTGCTAGGTGATCCCATGTACAAAATCTGAACAAGTTTACAACATTTTCCAGCCTGTTTACAAATTAAAGGGCAGTGACATGATTGGGAGAAATAAAAAAAAATGCCTGTAGAACCGAATTGGTTGAAAGACATACCAGCCTATACACTAGGTGAGTGTGTGAAATTTGTCTGTCACAAGGCATGTCTTCTAGAATGAGTCATCTTTTGACTACAAGATTTTCAGGGTAGAATCCTTGCATAGTTTACTTGATTCTAGAATAGTGTTACCCCAAGTTGAGGATTATCCCCAATCATGTCATTTACCTTTAATACAGAATTATAAATTCTTTAATGATGTTTGTTTCATATGGGACGAAAGTTACATCAACCCTTAGTCAGCTTAGTTGATTTCTGATTGTGTGTGAAATGGAGCCCTAATCCTCCCCACCCCCTCCCCCCAAAAATATGTGCATTACAGAGAGATATATTGAACCACTTGTATCCTTTTTCCTTATATGAACTGGCCTAGTTTAGAGGATGTACAACAGGTAGTTGTACCATAGCATACAAAATTCATGATGGTCTTATTGCAATCCCTTGGAGAATTTTTCATATAAAGTAACATGTAAATGCATAAACATCATAACCTGACCCTTCAAACCTACCAATCCAATCCCGTCACGAGGTAATATAAACAGCGTATCTCAAAAAAAAATGTAAAGCGAAAGCACCCTCCTTGGGAATTAGAAAGTATGGTTGTGACGTGATGCTTACATCAATGTCAAAGGCGCAGTCTCAGCTTTCAAATGTTGTTTGTTCTGTTCAAGTTGCTTGTTTTAATCTTAAGATATGTGAAGTTAATGACGAAAAGCTAAAATCGCAGTTGTGCCACTTTTACTACAGGGCTGTATGTGTAAATCAATGACAGCTTCAAGTTTACAAGGACTTTCTTCATGAAATCAAATTTATGAGGACCCTTTTATGCCAATTTTTAAAAATTGAATGCTCATTATGTAATTGCATTGATCTTGAAGGTAAGATGCTATCATAGATTTACATGTACAGCTCTCTTCCCTAGTAAAATTAGCACAATTGTGATTTTACCCTTTCGTTGTTAACTAGACATATCTCAAGATAAGACCACGCAAATTGAACAGAACAAACGGCATTTGATGTTGACATAAGCATAATGTCACAACAGTACTTTCAATTCCCTAGGAGGACATTTTTCATTTGCCCAATTTTTATTGAGACATCCTGCAGACAAATTTGCATTTAAACAAAGATCCATCCCTGAATGGAATAAACCGCTGGAACTTGAGTTGAGGTTCACTCAGATTCTCCAGATAAATTTCATGTACTAATGTTTTACTATTTAAAGGGGAAGTTCACCCTGATGTCAAGTGGTTTTAATAAAAGCGAAATCTGAGAGAAACATATTAATGAAAGTTTGGCGAAAATCCACCAAAGAATAACAAAGTTATGAATTTTCGAAGTTTATTTTGTGATGTCACATGCGAGCAGCTCCCCTATTTGTCATGTTATATAAATTCCATAATTGCCATTTTTAATGGTTTATAGTAATTGAATGTTTGTTTTCTTCTTAGAAACATGTATGAAATAATGTTTCTGCTTATATATTGAACACACAGGTAAAATCATTTTCAATTTTCTGAGAAAATGGCAATTTATGGAATTTATATTATATGGCAAATGTGGGAGCTGCTCACATGTGATGCCACAAAATTATAACTTTGAAAATTCATATCCCTGTTATTCTTTGGTGGATTTTCGCCAAACTTTCATTAATAGGTTTCTCTCATTTTTCTGCTTTTATTAAAATCAACTTGACGTCAGGGTGGACTTTCCTTTTAACAACATCTCTGTTTGAATAAGCCCTATAATTTTCTCTCATTGGAAACATTAATGAAGTCATCTTTGAGATAAGGTACATATCTCTTTGATGGTTATTTGAGAAGAAAAAGAAAGTGTCAATCACTTCATATGTCTGATGCTATCAGTACATTCAGCTACCACTGCTATTAGTATGATAAGACTGTTCAGACTGGAAAATGTCTTTAATTTCTACATAAGCTTACTGCCCGGTGTTGGCAAGTTAGAGGGTAGGTGTTTTCATGCTTAATTCCTACACTAGCTAAAGAAATCATGAGGGAAAAATGTACAATGGGAGAAAGAAGGGAAGAAACAGAGAAAGGGAGAGATGGTTAATGCAACTGAGGGTTTAAAATCAAACTATGTGATAGATGAATGGAAGATAGCACTTGATACTACAGTGAAACCTGCTCTAGCGACCACCTGTATAGAAGGAAACCTTGTCTGTAAAGACCATAATTTTGGTTTCCCTTGGAAAGAGCTTTCCATTGAAATGTGTATTACAGGAACCTTTTCTTAAAGACCACCTGCTCATAAAGACCACATTTCTTGTCTCCCTTGGGCGGTCTTTATAAACGGGGTTTCACTGTATATACAATGTGGAAGCCCCGTTTAAAAGATTGTCAAACTTTGCTATCTGACTTACATGAGAGTGTTTGAATTGACAAATAAACACCATAGAACACAAAACTTCAGACAGTTATGCTGTCACTTGTAAAATATGTACAGATAAAAATTGGCACATGAATTACTCTCACCTGATGAAAGCTCTGCACCACAGCAGTCTATGGGGGAAACTGGAATGATCGCTCGATGATTTTCACTTTTTCAAAGCGTTTAAATGTTTTGACCGGCATTTTTTTCAGGACTTCATTTCTAGACCTTGTCAGAGACACTGGTAGCATGGGGAATCATATAGCTCAGATTTTTAAACCGGAAACATTGTTATATGATGCCTTTAATAGTATATTAATTTTAATAATCTTTGGTTCATATCCTTTTGTTACATGAAGATCCATGAGTGCTGAAATTCTCCGAGTACCACCACCGGCTCCCAAACCTGCTCCCAAACCACAGCCGAAGCAGAAAACGCCCCCGCGAAAAGCGGAACCCAAAAAAACTTCTCCCACAAAACCAACATTGGCCCACGAAGAGGACACAACAACCTCGTCTCCAGCAGTTGAGGTGGCGGGCGACGTCGATAAGCAACCTTCCACCCAGGAAACCAAGAGTGACACTCCCCAGGTGCCTGATGCGGAAGTGAACGATGTATCAAATGGAGACTCTGCCTCAGCAACAGTTGTTGACGAGGATAAAACTGGTGAAACTGAACAGTCTGCCAGTCAATCAGAACTACCAGAAACTTCCAAATCAGAGGAAGGGACTAAAGTGGAGCCTAAGTTTACGACCAAGAAAAACGGGTCCAAGCCCGTGACGACGACTAGTGCATCATCAACAGGCTCCCAGTTGTCGGGCAAATATAGCGCGTACACTGCCGTTCATGTTAGCCATGTGGAATCTCCGGCATGTATCTATGTTCAGCTGTCGACAGCTGGCAAAGATGGCCTGGACAGGTAAACGACTATGTCGTCATCCTTTTCCTTCTTCTCCATCTCCTCCCTCTTTCCTCCCCCTCCTCCTACCCCTCCACCTTCACTTCCTACTTGCCCTTCTCCTCCTCCTCCTGCTCTTCTTCTTCCTCCCCTCTTCCTCCTCCTCCTCCTCCTCCCCACCCCTTTCACTTCCTCCTCTCCTTTTCGTGTTTTTTTTCTTCTGCCTCCTTGTTGCTGTTGGTGTTGTTGTTCTTCTTCCTCTTCTTCTTCTTTGTCGTCGTCTTCGTCGTTGTTGTTGTCGTCGTCTTGTTCTTGTTCTTGTTCTTGTCCTTGTCCTCCTCCTCTTCCCCTTTCTCCTACTTGCCCTCCTGCTCTCCTGTCTCATCCCCTTCCCCTTCCCCTTCCTCCTCCCCTCCTCTCCTCCTCCTCCACCCTCCCCTC
>JZLH01S0608946.1:914-11826 GCA_001188425.1 Eucidaris tribuloides | reverse complement strand
TTTTATTATGTACCTTTTTATTGTTTACAGTACCGCCTAATAACTGTAATAAAAGCAAAACTGCCCTGAAAAATCTGTACTGGTTGGCAGGTATGATAATGCCATGACATGACCAAACAAATCTTCTTTTCTCGTTTGTTTGGACATAATATTAATGATGAATGTTGAGAGAATACCCAAATCTACTAGTGGGCAATTCCATAAAATATGTACGTCCGACCTCCTATATGTGGGACCTTCCGGAAATAATTTCTTTGATTTCTTGTTGTTAAAGGGTTATAATGCTCTTAGATTATCATGGCATGAGCAGTTTGTGGAAATGAAGCATTAAAGAATGGAGAGTAAAGGGGGGGGGGGGGGTCGGACGTACAAAAGTTGATTTTTTTATGGAATTGCCCTAGTACAACATTGTACATTTATAATAACCCCATCCAACAAGGTTTTAGGAATCAGGAGGTTGAGTGGTTAGGTGGTAGGGTCTGTTGAAAATCTTGTGGATTGCGTTACTTCCTCAGTTTCTGAGCAATACTCATGAAATTTAGTACACACAGTGACATTGGCTTTGGAATGAAGATGTGCAAGACTTTTTTTTTTCTCGAAATTGTTAGAAACTGCATTGCCATGATGACAGCATTTTATGGCAACAAATCGGACAAATATTGTGGATCGGGTCTTCCTTATTTTTCAAGCAATGTTCATGAAATTTAGTACACACATTGGTCTTGGGGTATGGATGTGAAAGACACATTTTTTGAATGTATATGGAGACTGCATTGCCATGGTAATGGTATATACGTTCTTTGTGATGGAGCAGGGATATTTATCACCTTCAGTGATATTTCTAGCTATACCCCTGCCAAACGAAGTAACGAGTCAATAAGCAATAAGTCAGGGATGTGATGAAGCGGGGTTATTAATCACCTTCAGTGATATTTCTAGTTTGTGTTTTTATGCAGAAAGTTGTCATGTTTTTGTCTGACCTCACTACAGCTTACTGGAATGCATGACGCTGTACTACAAGGAGACCACCCACTGTGAATCTGAGGAGTGGTTGGAAGGGGACGTGTGCAGTGCCTTACTGGTCCGGGAGGGGGTCTGGTGCCGAGGGAGAGTGGACTGCATCCTCCCTGATAAAAATGCTGTGGTAAGTGAATTTATACAAATTGCCATTTCTTAATGGTTCATGATAAGTGAATGTTTTTTTATTTCATAGAAGCATGTATGAAATAATGTTTCTGATAATTTGCTGAATGCAGAGGTAAAATCATTTTCTAATTTTGAGAAAACAGCACTTTATGGAATTTATATCACATGACATATGGGGAGGTGCTCGTATGTGACGTCAGAAATGTAAAACTTTAAAATTCCATAACTCTGTTATTGATGAATTTTCGCCAAACCTTCAGTAATACGTTTCTCTCATTTTTCTGCTTTTATTGAAACCAACTTGACCTCAGGATGAACTTTGCTTTTAAGGGCTCATGTTTCATTGATTTGTTATTCATTGTCTTGCTAGGTTCTCTTCACCGACTACGGCAACACAGAGGTGGTATCCCTGGGCAACATCCGGTCCTTGGAGGACCGTTTTCAGAAAGAGCCCCCGTTTGCCATCCGATGTCACCTGACAGACATCCTACCGGCCGGAGGGACGTCGGAGTGGACCAAGACGGCTTGTGAATTCCTGGAACAGCATCTCACCGACCTGGAATGCTACATCTTCAAGAAGGTAACTTAGAAAAAAAAGTTAAAGTCACAGGCTAACAATGACCACAGTTTAAAAAAATGTGAGCTACATAATCCTCCATGCTGTAAGTGTCTTTGATAAGGTCTAAAAATGAAGCCCTGAAAAAAATTGTATTTCAAAATGATGATTTTGTGCTTTAAAAAGTGAGAATCTACGAGTACTACTGGTTCACAATCCCCATTTCCTCCCATAGACTTACTGTGTGCAGATCTAGGCTATTTTACCCTCCACCAGAATGCAAATTGTTTGTTCATGCATATCTTGCCAGTGGCAGCATAACATTCCAAACTTTTGTATTCTAAGGTGTTTATTTGTACATTTCAACAATACTATCAGACTATCACTAATTCTTTCATGAAAGAATTAATGATAGTGTGATTGTTGAAAAAAAAGTTTTGTGATGCATTTATGTGAAAAATTGTTCTTAACACATCAGACTCTAGCATGTTAACCCTAAAAAGGCTGGGGGGGGGTGGAATCTGCCCCCCTGGACGTTTCACGCAATATGTCAGCAACGCTCAAAGCAGTTGCCGTGGCGTTTCATGACTTTTTTCTCTCTAGTCTCGCGCATCTTTTGAGACCAAATTTGCGACGTCCGGGTATGTGGTTTCTAAGTTATGGAACATTTTGTTCTTCCATGTCAGACCAAAAATCACTCAAAAACATGATTTCCTGTACAATCTCAAACAAATAGTGTTTTCAGCCAAAATTCATAAATGTATGATTATTTTTACTTTTACTGGTTGAAATTTATTAATTTTGTGCTGTTTATGATCACAAAAGTGTCACCAAGAAATTTCAGTGAAAAAACAATTTAAAAAAAAGGTCAAAAAAGCAAAGAAATACATAAGAAATAAAAAAAAAATAATTACATAGAAAATCAATTTTGATTCTGGATTTTTTTCAAGTGCATTTTCTAAGAACACTAGAATGTCTAGACCAAAATATTAGCATTTTTGGAGCTTTAATTAGTGATTTAGAGCTTAACCCGTTGACTACGAGATTCCGCAAATCCACATAGACTTTGTACAGGGGCCATCCGGTTCCCGTAAGCAACGGGTTAATTATGATTTTATGCATAAATTAGCATAATTAATATGAAATTAATTTTGAGTAATTAACTATACAGTCTTGTAGATTAAGCTTCATGGCGAATGTAGTGCGAGATCTCGGAAGGGGCGACATCAGCCCCCCACCCCGCCCCCCATAATTAGCTTCCAAAAAGCCCGCCTGATTAGCTGCAGTAAACCGGCATGGATCTGATATTTTCACACACCATCCAATAAGTTTTTGATTACGTGTACCTACATTTGTGTCTCATGGCAATTGAAGCCAGCCGCCCCCCCCCCCCGCCCCCCGCCCTCATTTAGGTAAATCTTGTGACATTAGTAGAAGTGGCTTGAAAAGATTCCTCAATTTAAGTTAAAGAACATTATAACATGTGGAAGTCCCCTATTAAAAAAATTGTCCAACTTTTGCGATATAATATCTGACAGTGTTTGAATGAGCAAATAAAGCACCCTAGGAACACAATAACTTTCAGAATGTTATGCTGTTACTTGTAAAATTGTGTAGCAGATTAAAAATCAGCGTCATGAATTATTGTTAGCTGACAAATATGTATCTGGCAACAGCAGTCTATGGGGAAAACTGGAAGGCTCTCAATAATTTTCTACTTTTGAAAAGCACTTAATGACTGTTTTTGTAACTGCAATTTTTTCAGGACTTGTGGGAATCATGTAGCTCAGATTTTAAAACGGGACGATACTTTTAAAATGATGGAAAAGAGACCTTTTTAAGCATGTCATTATGGAACGCTACGCAAAGGCCGTTAACGGCAGTCTTGTGCCTATAAAAAAGGCCACTAAGGTAATACATAATGAATAGCAGTTAACAGCTTGCATAGCACATCGAGGCGATGAGCTGTATCAGTCTGTTATGAAATTTTATTCTCATATATTTTCCCACAGTTATGCGGTGTGTTTCTGATAGAATCGACTGCCGCCGTGTGGGTGCTGTTAACTGTTTGTGCCGCCCAACTACTGGAGTCCCACTATGCCACATCATCTTATCAGTAGATTATTAATAGTGAAGTGAAAGCATTGCCAAGCGTTGTATGACTGTTTTGAAAAACCTTATCCAGAGTACAAGTTTGTGTGAAACCGAGAAAGCATGATATGTAGAATCAATGGTACTCTGTCTTGTTTCGAGCAGTCGTAATACAAGTTTAATAGATACAAGTGTATAATACACCTATTCATTGTAAGGACGCACACCCTCGACCCCCGTGAATTGGTGCGTCACTTGTCAAACTGAGTCGGATTTCATATAACGCCATGACGGCACGGATCGCTGCTCCACTATGACGGACTATTTCTACAAGTGAGTCTCGTGCCTAGGCCTATGAGTAATGTTCATGTGTTGTATTGGTGGGACCCAAATACCGTGGTGTGTTATCATTTGTTTTAGTCCCCTTTTCATCAACTTGTTGTCCCAGAGCTATCTTTATCGCAATTATGAATGATATTTGGGCTCATTCTACAGCAAAATTACTCGCGTTTGGAATTCTGAGTAACAGATCTCGGTATGATCACTTTGTTCTAATTAGTGAAAAATGCAAATATGTGAACGATGGGTAAATCTGGTCGGATAAAGCGTGGAGGATAACCGGTGGAGAGTGTTTGTACATCTCTTAGAGAAATTGGCAATTCACCTGTACTCTTTTGTGTTTCCTACTATTTGCAGCGTAGTAAGCTTATCTTGGAGTATTGATATGCATCTGACTAACTTACACATGTTGTACTCACATATCTTCAATAGTGAAAATGAAATTAATTGTCTTCAGGTCTTTAAAATTCTTAATTAATGACGGATGTAGTTGTGCTATGCCAATTGACTGTACATGCATTTATGAAGCATGATAGTACTTGGCATGGTTAAGGACACACGAAGTATGCTCACTCATGCTATGACTTTTGGTTGAAATTTTTTAAATACACTCTACTGGATCCATTTATCAAACAAATAATCTACTAATTAATCTCTAAAATTGTTAGTTAGGTTTACTAAATTGTTGTTTTAATAGTTTAATTAATGTTTTTGTAAAAACATGCAACACAATTTAAACTATTTTGTCACTAATCTTATCACTCATCTGAAAATCAAAAAGTAGTAAACACCATACTATTTTCTTAAAGCTAAAAGTGGCTTTTTCACAACGATAACATTATATTTGAAGCCATTACTTAATACTGTGAACAAGTTAAGAGTTGTCATCAAATATCAAAAAATAAACTTTTTGATGATATTTCCATTTAATTTTTACAGCACCCTGTAGTAGCAACTTGACCTTGGATGATGAGATTATCTGAAGTATAAGCTTTCAGTAAAACTGTATACTTTATGTGTGCTTTCTGAATAGTACTGTTTGAAGTTATATTGGTTTAGAGATGCAAGAAGTGACTAAAAATTCATAATTTTAGTGCCTGTAATTCAAGGGTCCCAAACCATACGACACATGACCATAAACGTATACAAACTGACGCACCCCATTCACATGCTGTGACGGACCAAATGCTTCCATGACGGTACCCTGCGTCATTATTTGTTGGTAAATGACCCACCCTTGACGCACCATTCCTGGGGGTCGAGGGGTGCGTCTTACAATTGATAGGTGTATAATAGACTTGTGTACTACTGTGCAAGTTTGAGAGTGAAGTATGGTTGTGGGCGTGCATATCAGCAGACAAAGCCAACAAAAGAAGAGCTGCCAAGTGGTACTGATTTTCAGTAATTTTCACAGAAGGTGGCGAAGAATACTGAAGGTTGCATGAAACATACTGATCTTATCAAATCAATTTTGTGTAATTTCTACTGCAGGGCTCCACACTCACTTTTTTTCCTACTTGCCCTTTGGGCAAGTAAAATTATCACTTTCAGATTTTTACTTGCCCGAATGAAAAAGTTACTTGCCCCCAAATAAAGAATTTAATCAAAAACGTTACAAATGATTTCTCACTAATTTTAACCAACAAGGCCTAAATCAGGGCTCGACACTAGCACTTGCCCGCTTGCCCGGGGCAAGTAAAATCTTGCGTCGGGCAAGTAAAATATGAAAATGTTAAAATTTACTTGCCCGGTCGGGCAAGTAAAATTTTGATTGTCTCGGGGGAAAAATTACACAAGCAGTTTTGCTATGGCAAGCTCTGAAATTGCGCTCATATTTCTGATAAAGAACGCAAGCGGTCATCGGAGAAACAGCGGCACCATTCCTCCTTGCTAGCTATAGCTAGAGCACGAGTGTGGCAGGCCAGCTGGCGCAGCTCTCTTCTGTCGCACTAGCTAGAAACCCGCTCTGATGTGCTACGGAGGATTCAAGCATGTACGGTATGCAAATCTGTGTGTGTTTGTGTGTGCACCAACCCTCTTTATGATTGGTCGATTGCCAATCACAAATGCTCTCTCAATACTCTGCTTGTTTGCCGAGCGAGCCGAGTTTGATGAATGTTTATGTTACATGTATGTAGTCCCATTCATTTACATTTATGTTTGTTGATAAACGCCGATCGTAAGTTTACTTCTGTTTATTTCCCAAATTATCACAATGACCATGAATATGATAAAAACTGGCATATGTTTGGAGAGTTTGAAATATCTTGGACGGAAAATGTAAGTAATTTGAATCCAAACTCGATATGGGTCACGGTGTTGGTGATCGATATTTTCCCTGTCAATGACTTGCCTCAACCGGTGGGACACTGTTGTTTTCTGTGAAGTCTGCGTGTCGTCCTATCGGGCTCAGTAATAAACTTTTCAACACACCCTGCTAGTTAGACATTTAAAGACACACTGCATTATTACCAAAGTTGGATTTTCCATTTTGACCTCCAAAATTCAGCCTCAGCGGACAACAGGCAATAAACAAGTGCTGTCACAGCCTAATATGATGGGTTTGAACTCAGGCGTTTATTTATCATATGACTTGCCTGGCAATGCAGTCTCAACAGTGATTAACATACCAAGGAGTGTGACTACTGTCGTCTTTCCCAACTGAATCGCGCAACACTTGACGGAATGAAGCAAATGGAATGGTCTAACTTTAGTGTTTGAAAGAAATCTGTTACAATTCAAATTGTTTTAATGTTAGTGGACGCAACCTGCCGCTAGTTCCCTAAAACATGTTTTGTCATGTGAAGAGAGTCACATGAGACTGATTGTGTTAGTTCTAAGTTGTAGCTTAGGCAAGTCTTCTAATAAATTTATAAAAATATCAAAGTGTAGACCTTTAGATTTCTTCTGCTGCATAGAAACATTAGGACAAAGGCCTTTATTTTGTTATTTTTTTAATTCAAACTTCATTTCCATATTCAAATAAGATAACAATACAAAAAAACATAGACATCAACAGCGACCATGGATGTATAAAAAAAAATACAAAAAAGTAACATATAATAGCTAAAACTAGGCAGAATAATAATTGGAATATGGTGGCAGATTTATAAAGACACAGTTGAAGAACTAGTAGAGTACAAGAGAAGTTTATATTAATTTATATTTGTTTGATTGTGGAATTTTATCATGTGAAATAGCAAAACAAGAAACATATACAAGATAAAATAAATATTCAGGGGTAGCAACATGAGGAGAAAAAACTAAGGGAGATACAGGGAAGTAAAAGAATGTCCTTAAATTAAATTAGTTAAAGAAATAAGTAATTACATGTACAATGCAATTAAGTATTATTAAAAAAAATTAAAAATGTTTTGATATTGGAAAATTCTCTGATCTATTTTATAAAGCTACACAGAAAATCTGATTTCTTCGAATTAACTCATGACTGATTTGTGCATGGCTGAAAGTTGCAGCTAGAGGATAACTCGTATCATTAAACGACAACACACTTCATTGTTTAAATGACGTATCCAGAAAACAACACTTGCCAAATGACGTACCAGATGAAACACTTGCCTAGAAATACTATAACAATATTAATTAAACATGCTAAATAAATTTATTTAAATAATCACGTTTGTGGCCCTATCTGTTTTTTGCACTTTGAAATCTCTAAAACGATATTTCTCCTTAAGAAACAATATTTGCCCCTTCTTCTGACAATAACTAGCCAAAGGGCGGAAAAATCAATGGGCATACGATGTAGCCGCAAAAGAATGGCATTCGTGTCAGAATGCACGGCGTGACAGCTAGCGTTTGTGTAATAGATTGTATTCATGCCGGACTGTTTATATAGTATCTATGAAACCTTTTGCACACCAGCGGAAGTAAACGTTCCACGTTGGCCATTGAAAAAGCTTACGTTAGACATTATATGAGAAATATAATTTTTAAGTTATTTTTATTGTGTTTTTTCGGCAATTCTAAATTGCTTTCGGGCAAGTAAAATTCTAAATGTGATATATTTACGTTCCCCAGGGGCTAAGTAAAGAAATAATAGATGTTAGTGGGAGGCCCCCTAAATATGAAATTGATCGTTTTATTTTATCTTCGGATGGGTTCAAAAGGTGTAATTTATGAATTGAAAGAGTCATAAAATTGAGTACACTGAACAAAATAATGATGAAATTTAGTATGTTAAGTTAACTGAACACAAAATTTAGACATATTTTGTTCATTTTCGGTAAAATTTTTATGTTTTGCTCATTTCATGATCAAAATTTTACTTGCCTGATTGGGCAAGTAAATTTTAGAATTTTGAGTTTTTACTTGCCCGACATGAAATTTTACTTGCCCCGGGCAAGCGGGCAAATGCTAGTGTCGAGCCCTGCCTACTGCATTGAATTACTGATTTTGAATCAAAATATGGTAACATTACTGATTTTTAGTCATGAAATTACTGAAAGGCATTGATGAAAGTTGGCAGCTCTGGAAAAGGTTGATAATGTTGAAAGTGATAGGCTAACATTGTGGAGCTTCAATGTAAAAAATTGTCAAATTTTGATATCTGAACTGCATAGTAGTGTTCAAATGGACAAATAAACACCCTAGAATACGAAAGTTTGGAAAGTTACACTGCCAATGGCAAGTTATGCATGAATAAACAAAACTTGGGGCGAGTTTTAATAGCCTAGGTGTACACACAGTAAATCTATGGGAGGAAATGTGCAAGTGAATCTTGTCAACTTACGATTTTCACTTTTTTAAAGCACTAAATACTCATTTTGAAATACAATTTTTTTCAGGGCTTCATTTTTAGACCTCATCAAAGACACTGGTAGCATGGGGAAACAAGTGGCTCAGATTTTTTTAACTGTGGTAAATGTTAGCCAATACCTTTAATGTAATAATGGATGATGATGATGACATTGATGATGATTATTGTTGCTGTTATAATTGTTTTTGTTTGCTATCTAGGGAAATCTCTGCGACGACGGATCTCTACCGATTGATCTCTTGTATGAATTGACGGACAAGGAGAAACTGGCTAGAGAGTCACTGGAAGACTTGGCTAGCATCTCGGAGCTGCTTATCCAGAAGGGATTAGCACTTCGAAAAAGGTAGATGTAATAATGATAATAATAGTATAGATGTTTATAATGCACAAACATATCTGTCCACAGGATGCTCAAGGCGTTCACAGTTAGTGTTCTTGTTGCTTAAAAAATGTCTTTCATCAGATGTGTCTTCAGATCATTCTTAAATTTGTCAACGGTCTCAGACATCTGAATTGATTTGGGAAGTCTATTCCACAGACGAGGAGCTGCTGTTGCAAATGTTCTATCACCCCATGTTCGATTTCATTTGGGGACAACCAAGGAAAGGTGACTGGACGAATGCAGGCCAGAATGTACTGGTTTGTGAATTTTCAGCAAAGAGCTGATGTACTGTGGGGAAGAGAACTTTAATGCTCAGAAAGTGATTAGAAGGATGTTATATTGTATTCGCTTTTCAACTAGCAACCAGTGTAGACTTTTCAGGATTGGTGTGATGTTACAATGTTTCATGACTAAGCAGGCAGCAGCATTTTGGACACATTGAATCTTCTGCAGTTGACACTTTGGGAGACCATGAAGCAATGAGTTGCAACATTCACTTTGTGATGCCACAAATGCATGAACGAGCTGCTCAGCATTTGTTTGTGTAAGATATTTGTGTATAGCTGGAAGATTATGGAGGTTATGGTAAGCATGTTTCACACAGTTAGATACTTCGTATTCCATCATCATGTTTGAGTCTAGAGTCCAAGATCTCTGGCTTTTTCAACGGGAGAAATGTATGTAGTGCCTAGGTGGATTTGACAGGCTTCACACTTTTCAAGCTGTTGTCTAAATTCTAGTACAAGAAACTCTTGTTGTCGTATACCCCCTGTTTTGTCAAGCTACAGAGGTAGAGCAAGACTAAGGGATCCTTAGCAGCGTCTGTCTTTCCGTCATCCGTCAGTATGACGGAACTTATGAAACTTGAATAACTTTGCCACCATTTACCTGATTGTATCAAAATTTTATGGTAGATGCCTTACAGGGACCTCAATGTTTTTTGGATGTCATGGGTCATGTTTGTAGGTCAAATGAGGTCAAATGTTAGAATACACATGCAAGTTTCTACAGGGGTTGGTAATTTTTAACATAAGCCCATTTATAATTGAACTTGGATGGAAGATTATTACTGGGACCTCAATACTATTTCGGGGTCAAAGGTCATATGTATTAGTCAAATTATTGCATGCAAATAGGGCAAGATAAATTATGGCTATTGCCTCTTTGTTTTTAGCTTAACTGAGCCAAATGCTCAAGTGAGTTATTGCAATCACTTATTGTCCCTGTTATCCATTGTTTGTTGGGGATAATTTTTTTTTTCTCACATTTTCATTTTCTTCTTTAACATGTATGAGTGGATTTAGACCAATCTTGTCTGGAATCATCCTGAGGTGAAGGAGAATCAAAGTTGCTCAAATAGTACACCTTGACCTAACAGGTCCCTCAGGGTCCAAACTAGTTAAATTTTTACAAGTCTTCGTCTCTAGGTGGGATCTTCTAACCCTGACAGGCCCATTTGGAAAAAGTAATGTAACATTAAATTTTAAAAGAAATGTTCACAAAAAACAAAAGAAATAATTGAAATTTGTGTAGGAGAGATAGTCTATGCTGATTATTTGTACCAGCAAGTGTTTCATATTATAGGGCCCATACGTTCCACTTTCCACTGAACATATGT
>JZLH01S0608944.1:27462-40409 GCA_001188425.1 Eucidaris tribuloides | reverse complement strand
ACTCCTTAGTAGGAGTAGTAATCCGTTTAAATCTGGTACGTCCCCGACTACGGGGGTGGCCAGGATTTACCTCACACTGAAATTGGCCCTTACCCCTCCCTCCACTTTACTATATCGTGTATCCTGCTCCCTCAATCCGCCGGGGGGGGGGGGGGGGCAGTCAAAACATAAGCTGTAGCACATACGTGACCAAACTATTTCAGACACTCTCCCTAAACAAGTTTTTTCTCTGTGTGCAAAATAACCCCTAACGAGTTTTTCGCGTGCTTCATTACACATTTAGCCCCTAAATACGTTTGACCAGTCTCATTTCAAAAAGCTCGTGAAAATGCCTAAATCGTTTGAAGCAGTCTGGTCAAACCACCCTTTTTGTTGAAAATCTGTGTTTTTGATTACCCATTATCGCGTGCACATGGTACCGGCCGCGTTAAACTGAAAGCACCCTTTAACGGCTTTTTTTTGGTCAACGCATGTGTACCACATTAATGTTTGACTGGCCCCTCCGGGCCTCAATCTAACCTCCTACTCTGTAAGACAGAATAAATGGTTAAGGTAATAGGATAGGGCAGGATTTTAAAAATGTTGCCCCTGGAGCAGGGCTGGGAACGGCACCATAATTTGGAAGTGAAAATTGTTCGCTGTCTTTTTTGTCCAACAATCCCCTCCCTCTTTTTTGCTTTTGCTTTGCAGTTTTGGCCGTGAACGGACATAGAGTTGCTGAGGAAAAAAATTTTTCTTGTTGACACGTCCCCTCCCCACCCGCCCCCACACACACATCACACTAACTTTGGAATTTATGTCCTAAGAGGAGCTTAAAACATCCCCTCCTTTTGAAAAAAGGGGGTGTTTTGGGGGTCTCAATATCCAAAACACATCCACTGAATACATGTATGCCTCGTAAGTACGTATAAACATGTGCTGCAGTTTATATTCAGTCAAGTTGTGTTTTTTTTATCCCTCTAATGAAACTCTGCATTATCGTGCCAGACTGTGCAGACACTCATGTGATCAGACAGGTGCACGTCCCAATGTGAAGAGGAGCTGAGCGCTGCAAATTAAATTTGTCAATCATTTTCTTTTCATGACCCCTAGTGACCATCTCATTAAGTGCAGTGAAAAGGTCACCGCTGCCTAGGGAATGTATCAGGGTTACCTCACGAGCAGTGCCCAGATGCTATCTTGTATCTAAACTATATTCAACAGTTACTGATTTAAAGGAGGGCAACATAAACTACAAAATAGTGATAGAATATCAACAGTACATGTATATCAAATACTAAATGCCTGCTTTAAGAAACAAATAACTTCTGAACTACTCCACCTAAAGTAAGGAGTGCACTTAAAGGCATCATAGTTTCCAGTTTTAAACAATCTGAGCTACATGATCCCCCATGTTACCAGTGTCTCTGATAAGGTCTAAAAATTAAGCCCTGAGAAGATCGCCGTTCAAAACAATATATATGTGCTTTAGCAAGTGCAAATCATTGAGCGACCATTCCAGTTTTCCCCCATAGACTGCTGTGTTCCACAGAATTTTCATCCACTGACAATAATTCATGTGCCGATTTTTATTTCTACATATTTTAGGAGTTACAGTATGAAATTTTGTGTTCTAGAGTTTTCATTTGTCCATTTAAATACTGTCAGATATGTGAGATACATAGTGTAGCAAAGTTTGACATTTTTTTTTAAAATGGGGTTTTCACAATGTTATACAGTGTTGATCTACAAGTGATCTTGGTTTCCATTTTCTAAATTACTGTGGTCAAGATGATATGCACAAACGATTTGCAGAGTGTTAAGCATTTACATTAAAAACATAAAAATTTGAAGGTAATTTAGAGAATATTTCATGCATTGACGTACAATTAATAATCTTATACACGTAGATCAAATGTTGTCATGGCAACATGTTGTTAATGTACTGGGTAAATAGTTCTACATGTATGTCATCATCAAAGCAGTAAAGTGAAAGGTGTGGGGCTGTGGGCTACATTCCATGCATGTTTGCTACATTCCACAAATACCTGTGTAGATTTCCAGTCAATGTCTAGATCAATGCTACTACCTTTATAAGAAGTAAATGTCAGGGGATTCACCTCTGCTCGCTTCTACGAGGAGCGGCTTGGAAAGGAAGGGCGATCCCGAATGCACACTGGTGAAGAGATCATGAAGACATGTCACAAAGATTCGGTCCCCTCAAAGAGGTTCCTACAAATGTCGTAGCCCAAAACCTTGAAACATTGCTGCGTTTATGACTCACAGCCAATACAGCGGGCCTCTATTTGTCTACTAACTGCACTTACTGTATACAGCAGCATACATGTATTACAAAATATACATCAGGCCTTCAACTCTGCTGCTTGGTTGAAAACGTAGGAGAAAACTAGGAGCAAAATTCTCCAAAACGTAGGAGAAAAGTAAGATTCAATCCAGCAAAGCAGGAGGAAAGTAGGATATTTATAAGAAGTGTTCAAAGTAGTAAACCCAAAGAAAATAGAAACATGCGGAATACGCAGAAAAAAAACAACATTCTAAGATTGGCAAAAAATGGAAATCCGCAGAAACAAATTTTCCCTCACAAACAGCTGATGATAGTAGTTACAGTACTCTCAATAACAACCTGTAAAGACTACTCAACTCCAAACAAATACATGTACACGTACATTAAACTTATCGCAAAGGGTTTTGTTGTTCTATTTTTTGGACAAAAAGTAGGAAAAAGTAGGAAAATAAGGATTTTTAAGGGAAAAATAGGAAAATAGGATATCTACAAAAAAAGTAGGACCAGTTGAAGGCCTGATACATTAACCAGTTGGCTATGGGAATCGGATGCGCCCTGTATTAACTCTCTGTGAATTATAGAATCTCAGAGGCAACAGGTTAAAGGAATCATTTAACAGTACGGTATTTCTAGTTTTTTTAACCATTAAAGACAACTTGATTTCAATCTAACATGCACTCTCCATAGACCCAGCCCAAGATATCTCATTCTAAGTGTCCAATACGTTAAATCTCTGAGCTAAACGATTGTCCATGCTGTAGTATCTCTGATAAGCTCAAAAAATGAAGCCATGAATTAAATTAAAATCTGTGAGCATCCATTCCAGTTTTCCCCCTTCAATTATTGCCAGTAAAATTCATTAAATGGTACTTGACCGATTGCTTAATTGGATTCTTCTATCACTGTCATGATCTACATGTAGCAAACCTGGCTACTGTCGACAATTAACATGTCATAGAGATTGACTTTAATTTTTAAGAAAAAAAAAAAATTTGAACACTATACACAAAATCAGAAATTGAAATTGTACATATCTTTACCTTTTTATTTTCTTAGTTGTGTGTGTGTGTGTGTGTGTGTGTAAATTACATATATGAAAATGTACACGTAGCTTGTAAAGTGTTCTATCCAGTAACTGTAACTTGAGATAATCTGAAATAGGATCTCTGCCACCAAGTGCCGTTTTTCTAGATCCAGTCACATACAGTGTATTTGCTCCATGTATCTTTGTTTTGTATGTATAATTGTATTTACATAGATGTACAGTACGTATTCCACCACATACCGTACACACAATACATTCAAAACGCCCAAACAATCCCTTTCATTCATTGTGTACGAGCAGATCAAAACACACATCCCATACATACATGTATGTATAGTATGTATGTAAATTTCCCCGACCGTGGGTGTCACAAGGACAAACCAGCGGCTGTGTACGTCTTTCGAAGATACGATCAGAAATGACTAAAGACCTGCCGGTAGCAATACGTCTGACAGATAACAACCCTATCTAGGGAATGCTCTTATACACACATTCCATCACCTATGTCCCTAAATTCGGTACTTCACGTTTATTTGTTAAAAAATAATTAACAGGGCTCGGATCCGACCCTCACAGGGGGCTCCAGACTGGTAAATAATTACCGACGATTGAACTTCATGCTCAAATTGACTCCCTCTCAGGCTGCAAAAAATAAGAAAGATGAGGAAAAAAAGGGCAGAATTGGAACAGAATTCGGGGCTGTTCTCTGGAGGCTTTTTAACAACTTTTGTCTAAATGTGATCAATCTTTTCGCTTGTCTATCCTTGTGGCAACAGATGTACTTAGTAAGTGATTAGTCTGAAGGTAAATTTGTCACAGCAAACCCTAATGGCTAACATATCAGAGCGGGAGACCTGCTACCTACGCAACATTCGACTGGTTTGTACCACATTCCAAGATCTGCACTCAAAAAAAGCCAAAATAACTTGTTACCATGACAACTCGCTCTCACCTTGGCATGTGACCCAGTATTCACGCCTGCACGTCCGAGAAATCAGCATACACTCCGCGGTGTTGAATTCGTCCGAATCTAGTTCTTTGCAGTCTGAGATATCGTATACTCGTGCAACACAGAATAAAGTACTACACCATAGCTTTGACTGGATGCATCATACACGATGTGTAAAGCAAGTCTTACTCATCGCAATCCACCATCTAAATGTTAAGCTGTTTATACACACGGGGCAGAGGGCTCGTTAGGAGATATTATCTATCGCGTTTAATTAATATCATATAACTCTGGCAGATGGGGTGAAGGTTATTAAATGTACACACTAATACAGGTATGTGTGTATCGACATGTAGAGATCAATGAACTTAAGACGAGGCTGCCTGGCCTACGTGCAAGTTCATGATGATGCGAAGAGCATGAAGATTATTGTATTATGCTAGGGACCATTACACAGCAATGTTAACTGCATTAGCATAAACTTACTTTTTAATACATGTAGTTAAAGTGATTTATTAAAGCCCAAGTGCAATTTTGGTCAGTCAGGCAAATTTTCATTTAATTTTTCCCAAAGTATTCTATTGTTATCCCAGATACCCGGAAACAACATCAAATCTACTGACTCTGAGAATTATTTAAAAGGACATGGTGATTTCTAAATGATTAGCAAGCAGATATGTCTATAAATTTCCAATGACAAATACATGTAGTTGAGGGGTCCCCTGTGTTTTCTTTTTTCATTTTTTTTATCAATTTCTCTAAACTGGAAGCATTCCACAGCATGTAATTTTCAGGGCATTGATAAGATGGTATACATGTAGGTCTATTTCAAACACACACTAAGAAGAAATTCAATTTTTCACCACTTACCAACACTAGACACTGCCTTCAATGGAATAATCATTTTGCAGAAAAGCCTACTACTGACCAAATACCCTGTGTATTTAACACATAATTGGATTAGTTCAGCTCTTTGTTATAAAACAATATGTCGTTTGGTTGGAATATAGTGTATATTTTTCGTGAAAAATGTAATTTGTATTTCTTTAAACTGGATGAAGAAGATGTGATATGTAGTTTGGTTGGAATCTAGTGTATATTTTTCGTGAAAAATGTAATTTGTATTTCGTTTTAAAAACTTGATGAATAAGTTATGATATGCAGTTTGGTTGGAATGTAGTGTATATTTTTAATGAAAAATGTAATTTTTTATTTCTTTAAACAAGATGAATAAGTTAGGTGTGATGTTTACCACCCATATCTTGCAGGGGCAACATTAAATTCCAAAGTTTTGTACACTAGGATGTTTATATCTCCATTCAAGCACTAGTACAGAAACATGTATTCCTGTTCAACAAGTTTTTATATTGATGCTCCACAAAGTTAACCAGTGTCTTTAAGAATTAAAATATTGAGTTCCAACTAATTTCAAAGTAGTTCTGAGAAAGAAGACCTGCTCCTAGCCTGACAGATGGTATCGTCTCCTGCAGCCCCAGGGAGGAATGTTGGTATGTTGGCTCTATGCCTGTATTGAGGATACATAGAGGTAGTGGTTGTCTTTGGCATGCCTAAACATTAATATTAGGCATGGTTGGAAGGACTGTGTCCACATCTCATGTAGATAAGAATTTGAACGAATGCTTGTAAAAGCATTTCCATATTATGGATATACTGTGTATCAGTCTGACATCGTTTTGCATTACTGGTAGCGTGGGGAAGGAGGAAAAGAGGGGGACTGCAGAGGGGAAAGAGGAAGGGGGAGAAGAGGCAAGGTGGCCAGTAGTTTTACAATTCGTATGGTTTATGGGGGATGGGGGAAAGGAGGGGCAGTGGGGAATGGGAGGGGAATAGAGAGGCAGACAGGCAGTACACCCGTGCCAACAGCTTTGGCAGATGAAAAATGTAACATCGATAGGGTCTCTAAATTCATGACAAGGCAGTTGTAGTAGTAGTGGTAGTAGAAGTAATAGCAGAAGTAGAAGCAAAAGTAGTAGTACTAGTAGTGGTAGTAGTACTGTTGTAGTAGTGGTAGTGGTAGTAGTAGTAGTAGCAGTAGTAGTAGTAGTAGTAATAGTGGTAGTAGAAACAGTAGTAGTGCTAGTTCTAGTAGTAATAGTAGAGAAAGTAGTAGTAGTAGTAGTAGTAGTAGTAGTAGTAGTAGTAGTAGTAGTTGTTGTTGTTGTAGTAGTACTGTGCTTTGTACTGTGATTGAAACACATGTAGCAAGTGATTGGGAAAGGGGTTTTAAGATGTCAATTTTTGCAATTTATTGTCGTTAATTTTTTCCCTAAATCTATCAGTGAGAAGTTCTCCAATACACTCTGTCTAACTACAAGTTTGTTATGTCAGCAAATAAACAAGCCATAATTACACACAGTTTTATCCCCTTTCCAGTCTTCTGACCACAATCAGTAAAGCTACATGTACAATCATTTTAATTCCTAAAATGATAATGGTATACCATTTGCCTAATGTTTAACACAGCACAACCACATAGATGTACCTCATTAGAGTACTACTAACATCAACATATCTCTCTCTATATTCCTGATCATTACATATCAGTGACTGACAGGTCTGTACACACGTTTGTACACAGAATGCATACACCAACGATTTAGACAAGCCTACTTCACTTTCTGTAAATCGACAGAATGCCCAGCAGGGCCCGACCAACTGACCCCACTGGTTGACACTGCAGAACCACCAAGAACCCCTCGCAGCTATTTATGCCAATAATCCCGTACAGGAAAAAAAAAAGATCTTGCAAATTAAAATTATGTCCTGTATTATTAAAGACCAGATTCCAGGTATTTGTAATTCCTAGTGGAACTGTCTTCATTGTATGTGTGTGGTGTGTGACCTGTTTCTCACACTTCAAAGCTTTTGCACCAAGTGTGGGGATGGAGTTGAAGTCTTTTAATATTTATTTCACGACTGGAAAAATATACAAGGGGGCACATGGCGATTGCGCCCCCAAAATGGTAAAAGAGCCCCCGAAATGTGTAAAAGAGCCGACGTTAATTGCCATAGGGTTCAATACAAAAGAATAGAAAAAAGGACTAAAACAGGAAAAGCAGCCCTCAGAAAAAAAAATTCTTTTTTTCCCTGTTTCACGATCTTAAAGGTAAAGCATCTCTTTTGCAGCTTTTCAAAATGTTTTCAAATTCAGTTTCAATTTTGTGTAAATTCCAGTTACATAGAATCTGTAAAAACACCTTGAACAAGGTAGGCCCTACTATTTCTAATGCAACACAATCAAGAAACATTTTGTTCAATTGGGCAAGGTCAAATTTTGCTCGGGCAACTTTAACCTGTTGGAGACTAAGTACGAGTTAAATCGTGTTGGAGTCTATGGGAAATGCATGTTACAGCAAAATCAAATCGTCTCCAATGGGTTAAGTATAAACACTGGGCAACCAGCCAAAAATGTTACCTTGTTATAATTGTAGGGACATGTTAAGAGTACATGTACTAGAGCTGTGCAAATATAACATGCACCAAAAAAAAAACACCAATATTTCATTCATGACAACATGAAGGACAAAATGCAGAACTTAATGCATACATGTCTCAATCGGAAATTAATTCCCAAGAAATGTCCTCCATTACATGGATCCTAACTACTTTGCAGTGATCACCAAGGCTATTGCAATCATTATGGTAATTACAGTGGTACAATTAATTTTAAATAATCAATGCAAACTGCGGTCGACTTCTGGAATATGAAGATTCATTGCAAATTGCCTGATGTACGGTATTCCCGTAATAACTTGGACCATAAATAGCCGTCCCTGAATTTGATGTTTATTGCATGGCAATTATTCACACAAACTAATACTGCATGTACTTCATGTGCATCTGAACTCAAACATCAACACTTTGTGTGCTGATGGATGGTGCATTGGCTCACCTACATGTGGGAACAAGAAGACAATCAGTTTCATAACTCTAATAATTCCAAAGATAAACATCATTGAAAATGATATTGTCTCAAAAAATGAAGACATGCTGAACCAGTTTAATAAATTAAAAGGTGTACTTCTCAATAAAATTTAAGTTTTTAGACAAAATTGTACATTTTTGAAAGGCTATGTACGCAAAACAATCTTGTTTCTGGCTAACATGCCTGGATTTTATCCCAGCAACCAAAGTACTTTGGTGCACCTCCTAAAGATGCTTTGCACAAA
This sequence comes from Eucidaris tribuloides, assembly GCA_001188425.1. Classification (NCBI taxonomy): domain Eukaryota; kingdom Metazoa; phylum Echinodermata; class Echinoidea; order Cidaroida; family Cidaridae; genus Eucidaris; species Eucidaris tribuloides. Next base: position 31,941 of record JZLH01S0608944.1, on the reverse strand, counting down.
ACATAGTAATGACAATTGACTTTTGATTAACAGAAGGTAAAACATTCATTTCAGAATAATTTTCTTCCATCAAAAATAGACTAAATTATAGCTTTTACAGATATATCTTTGCACTCACAAGTTATGTTCTAGTAAAATCTCTCTTGTACATGTAGCAAATAAGAAGCTGGACATGTTATAGCAGTCTGCTTTCTAGTACAATTTGTCTAAACATTTGTGTATCTTATTAACACTAACAGGATCATTAAAGGGCTGTCAAGCCAAGCATTGGTGCTTAACATGGTTCCACCACATTAATAAAACTTTGAATGCATACAAATATCATGTAAAACATAACATTTGTGATATGTGATCAATGTCATTCCATGTTCACCTACATCCAGACAGTACTCAATTTGTAAAGTGTGAAACTTACTATCTTGTTGTCGACTTTCTTGTGCAATAACTGTACTCTGTACATTGCTGCACATTCATTCCAGCGACACGAATGTACTATATAAACTCCGTATTATCATTATTCCGAGTCCACACTCAAGCAGATATACTTTTTAAATACAAGATTACCTCCGGCCTCCATGAAAACTGTTTTCAAACCGGGAGATTATAGTTCTCACCTGGTGTGACACGTCAATCTGATGCTCATATCTGGAAATGGTGGACATGTTTCGTGGTCTAACACCTCCTCCAGTCAGCTATAATTCTTAATCAGATTAGTTGCCTGGGAGAACTGGTCTAGAAACCAACAATAGATGCCCAACTCTGTGGTTGTTTCCTTCCGGACTGGACGGGACGTGTGATATTTTCGGGGTGTCGTAGTGCCAAATTCGTGGTTGAATGCCTCCGAGAGCGAGTTCGCAGACTGTTTGGGTTCACACCTTCTCCAGGGTCAGTCGATGAGACGGTATTGCGAATAGACACCTGGTTGTTATTTTTCGATGGTAAAAATTAATTGGCGGGGTAGTTTTATCCTAGATGCATGCGGGACGTGTGATGTTGACGTCACTGTTATGATGTTTGCGGTTGGTTAACTTTTTGCACGCAAAAACATTGACAACTCCAGGACAAATGACCCTGTGCGACCAGACAATCTTATTACCGCCAAGAAGAACTCTACATCTGTCTGTTCACTTTGCACGCAACAGCTCCCTCAAGTGGGCTGTGTTTGCATATGAACATTTGAGTGTTGTGTGGACTGGTCGTGAGTGTCGTGTGTGTGTGTGTGTGGGTGGTGTGTGTGTGTGTGCGGTCTGTGTGTGCTGGCGCGAATCGGCCCTAAGTCCCCCCACTCGGCACGTCCTTGCGTCACGCCACACATACCGACTCCATCTTGACATCACCTCCAGGCGGGCCTGGGTGCTCGGAAGGAACTCGGCTGGCATTACGCCGGCCTCCGATCCCGCCCCCTCACCTCCCGGCGTTCAAACGCGTGGCCGTACTGTGTCTGTTTTCAGAGGTCATGAGGTTGGATACGATGTAGTGGTCGGGGCGGCTGTATTTCGGCGATTGTGGCGCGGGTACCCCCCTGAAACATTTAAAGTGGGTTTTAAAACGGGTTTGAAGTAACAACAGCAGTGGGCATGCGTTAAAGGTACATTGTAAAACCATATTGGTTTGAATCCCGCATACGATTGAGGTTTGGTGTTGTCCTATTGGTGTGTTGGTTGTATGGTGCTGGGGGCGACGGTGGTGTGGGTGTTGGCGGCGGCGTGTGGTGCCGGCGAGTGTGTGTAGCGGGGACAGGGGATGGATAGTTGGCGGGTTTTCGAAGAGAGAGAGCGTGTTTGCCGGATGTGCCGAAAGAATCGCGCTGCGGAACGTTCCGCTTTCAACTTGTATGAAAAGACGAAAATGTCCTGCGTATACCATAGACTTCCCTGGTATACATGAAAAAAATTCGGAGCAATTCTGGGGTTTACGATACAAACTGAGAACAATAGTTTCTCGCTGGGTTCGGTGGTGGCTTGTTGGGTCAACTTTTCTCATTTTTGTTGCTGGAGGTTTTGGGGGAGGCTGTTGTTTTCTTCGTCGAAAAAGACAAGGAAAGTTCTGTGTCCTTCACAACACGACTCTCTCCTCCTATTTTTACCACCGGGTGTGTGAGAAAGCTATTTTCCGTTCAGAATTGTGTATTGCGCGAAATTGCCTGACCGTGTTTCGCTTATGCAGCGGGGAACATCACTTGCCTTGTGAGCCTGACGTCAGAAGGTGTGTGTGTGTGTGTGCGTGTCTATGTTCTTGGAGATTTGAGTCTTTGAATCTTAAAGTTGTTTATTGGAAATCTTACATAGCCTACATGTATTGTACAAATTGCTATCTCACATGAGGAGAGTCCTACAGTATACTGTAGCACCAAGTACTGCATGTCATCTTATCTGTTCAATAATGTCAATTTATTACACTTCACATGCAAGTGCACGACTATCCTACCAAAGCCAAAGTACATGAATTGAAGGTTTTGATAAATACTGAAAAAAATGACTAGTTCTCTTAGTGTGTTTTTAGGTACACATAGATGTATAGGATCTAGATTAATGTCCTTAAAATTGCTCACTCCAAAAACTCTTCCAGTTTTGAGAAACTGTTCAAAATGTGAAATTTTTTATTTTTATTTTTTTTTTTGGGGGGGGGGGGGTACATCAACATTTCCCATCAAAGTAATATACATGTACACGGTAATATCAACTTACTGATGGCTTTAAAAAAATATGTCAGTATCAACATTTTTTGGTTAGTTTTACTGAGGTCTGGGGTGACAATAGAATAAGTAGTGAAAAACTGATTAAAAAATGTTGTATTTTCAACCAAAACTATACTCGGTCAAGTTTGGCCGACGTTTAACAAATGTGGATAGAACACCACAAATCTAATAAATGTAGTTTAACAATCAAATAAATCAAATCAAATCAAATCAAATCAAATATGTGGTTGTCAATAACTCCAATTGCTGCAATAGCAATCAAGTTTACAATCAAATTTGGCAGCTGTATGGAAATGATCTCAGAGGAAATTTATTTTCTTCAAATCCGTTTAGAATACAATGTACACATCAAGCACCACATAATCTTGTCAGGGTGATTAAATTAAATCTCACATTCATTGTTGGAGCAAAATGCCTCTACCTTCACTGCCATCTGATGCATGCATGCAGTTAGAGTAATCTCATTTGTGCACCGTTAACTTGTCCCATGGGTGCTAAACCTAGACAAGATTTGCCATCACCAGTTTATGGAACCAGTGCGCCGACACTCTTCAAGAAGGGCACATACAATAAAGACTATCTATCACACTATAAAAGGGCAGTGACATGATTGGGAGAAGTCGAAAATGCTTCAAGAACCAAATGTGTTGAAAAATATACCAAGATATACACTCTCTAGAGAGTATGTATACTGTAAAACACTATACTTTTGCGACATGAAACTTTTGCGGATACGAGCCGACAGCCATTTCGCGTGCATGAAACTTTCACGAATCATCGACCATGAAAAATAAAATATAGCAAAATTTGGTAGAAAGAAGGAATTGGGTGTTTCATTAATTAATTATCACAACAATTTATAGAAAATATTTGTTTCAATGCCTCTAAAACACGGTTTTATCAAATGTAGAAGTGCATTGCCCCCGTTGTAAGTGACCGCGCGTTATATCTCGCGAGTCATTTGACTTCTATAGTACACGGTCTTGTACTGGCATTAAAAAAAGCTTTCGCGTGCATTTAATTTTCGCTAATCTCGACTCCTCGCGAAATTCGCGAAAGTTTTATGCTCACGAAAATTTTTGGTTTTACAGTATTCAGGTTAAAAGGTCTTGAATAAGCAGAAACAAGCATAATTTACCAGCATTGAATATCAATCTCTGGCCCCAACAGAAATTGATCCCACAGAAAGCTGCACAACAAATTTCACCATCAGAACGGTTTTGATAATAATTGTACAACAAAAAGGGAATGTTTAACCATGAAATTTTCACAGAAGAAACTTTACATAGTACAGTAGATTCTAAGAGCATTGTGTTCTGTATAGACTATTTTACAAATGTAACATAGAGAAAATGTGTATGTTTTTCCCATTTCACACAAAAGTCAGTGATAAAATCTCAAATCTATATGAAAATACCAAATGTATTTATCTGTACATGTACGTTTATCTTTTAGTGATCGTGAATTCTGTAATCTCATTGGTCAATCATCCACTGAATATATCCCGTATTCCGTGAATGAGATTATATTGTGCGCATGCGCTAAATCCGCCCCTGAATATTTCCCATATTCCGTGATGATGACGTCATGCTGCGCGCTTGTATTCATAGAGTTACAATGCACGCGGCGCGTGAATGGTTCCGTCGCCGTATAACGTGATGACGTAGGCCCCTATGTTATCACAGCTACATTAGCTACGCGTGGTTGACAACGCGCGTAATTAGCCATATGCAGACAACAAACTTTCATTGACGGCTGGCGATTTCAACTTTAATCACGGG
>JZLH01S0608944.1:12470-24582 GCA_001188425.1 Eucidaris tribuloides | reverse complement strand
CAAACAGTACTACTGTAGTAAAAACTAAGATTTGAAGGAGAAAAAACACAATTCCTTTCAAAATGGGTATATATTTACACACACTCAGCATATTTACTATTAACTCTTAACATACCAGAGGATTTAAACCTCTATGGACTTTATGTATATTATTTGGTGCAGATCTGCAACTTCGGCACATTAATAATTAGTCAAATTTGAGAAAAGTACCGGTAATATTTTCTCACTTTGTATGATGAAAAGAGATAATAATCATACTACACAGTGCTTGCAGTTCTGTGCATCTTAAGTATTATACAAACAAGAGAAAAGTCCTGCATGTAGGTAGTATTCATGCATTTTTCCTCATGAAAATGTCAAGAAGTGGTTGAATAATTAGAACTACATTTTAAGGCCACATGCATGTTATTGTTATCTAACGAATTGGTGTAATCACCAATTTGTTTAACTCTAGCTTCCAGAATAGATTTGATAACTGGTGATGGACAGTATTGCTACGCACACAGTGAAAGGTGTACATGTAATATCTTACAGTACATCCTTATAAAAAGAAAAAAAAATGTTTTTCTTCTTTCAGTTAAATAAGAGCCACGACACCCAAAATGCAATCATTTTATTCAGCTGGTATGATGTACATTTTGATATATTTGCATAAACTTGCATTATGATACAGTATACTGTATGTACATGTAGTTACCCTTGTATATTAAAATAATAACTGCATTACATGTACATACATGTACGTGACAGATACAATTACTGTATTAAACATCATGCAAAAAGGAAGTGGATGAAATTCCCTATAGATCTGGGTGTATTGTATGAAAAAGTGAAATTGACATTAAAAATGAAATCACCCCGAAATCCATATAGGTTAACTCTAAGAGCCAACGATACATGAGCATCACCTTTTCAATCTTCCTTTTTTTGTCTAAATCTCAGCAATGTAGCTTTGTAAAATAACACCTCCCCTGCGCCTGATCGTGCTAACCCTATTCTGAAATTGGATCCAAAGTAAAGATTTTTGTCCAAATCTCTCAATAACTTCAAGGCGCTCCAGATCAAACGACGACGGCAGCCGCGTGACATTTTGACAGCCGGATACATGTGACTCGGGGAATATTTTCAGACTGCGATAACTTTCATCCTCGCTTTTAATTGAATGCAGAATGCATAATTCAACGTTTGCAAGGGGATGAATAGGGCGCGAGTGTAGGCACACCACTTTGGGAGGTGCTAGGCTTTGCAGATGTGCAAATAAATAGTTCCTGTAACTCATATCCCTCAAGAAGGCCCTCGCGACGGGTAAAATATTGACTCGGCATTTTGCCTAAATTCACGAATAACACTTCGACTCGGGAGAGTTTCTATCTAAATACACCATTCCGTCCCGAATAAATGAGAAATTGAGTTTAATTCGATAGTTAGGTGTTGGTACTGAGCCACGCAAATGTCACGCAGCACAATGGATGAAATGAAATGACAATATAGATATCTCCGCGACTTAAATCCCCGCACGATCGTACAGCCCTAGATGTCGTGGCCTCTGCAGACCTTCTCCGACCGCCATGATTGAGAATGGCGGGGAATGATTCATGACACAACAGGCTGTTCAAATGTCTAGTGCGGTTCATCAAAATGCAACACCAGACGGAGAACGCATTGCGACGCCACACACGAACCGAGCGCCAACCGTTTTCAACTGTGATGTAGTACTGTTTTTCCCCCAGCTCTTCATCGTCTCTATACAATTTAGGCATCATTCCATTCAATTCAATTCAATTCATTTATTTCTACTCTCCAAGCAAACCCTTTAACACATTACACAGCTTAACCCCTTGGGATGATGGGCTGGTACAGAAGCACACTACATCTCATGCCCACAGAGGATTTTCTTCATACTGGTCAAAAACGGTTGAGACTTTATTGGGGTAGATTCCGCTGGCTCACTAATATTCATGAGCTTGGAAATCTCACTAGCTGACTTTATTTTCTAAGTTTCGTTTGACGGCATAAAACCTCATCTCCAATCTAATTTTCAAAAAGATGATAAAAATAGCTTTGAAAATATTGCCTCCAACAAGATTTGAACCAAGGATCTTCAGATACATGTATGAAGACTGCCTCTCTAACCACAAAGCTAGCTGCGATTCGGTGACGTGCATTGGTAATTTTGTAATTTTGTGATCTTATTGTATTATGTAACAAAGTTGTTTCAAGGTGTTAATATTAATGAGCCATACTGTATGTCATCGGCCGAACGAGATTTCTAAGCTCATGAATATTAATGAGCCTGCCGAATCTACGCCAATATAGTCTCAACCGTCAAAAATGTGCACTTAATTGGGTAAAGGTGTAATGTTAGTTTGAGTGAAAAGGTTATCATATTTTGGGGGGTTTCAATCTGTAGAAGACAGTCGTCACTCTGAATGTGTATCATAGTGGGCTACTGCACAAGCCCGTCATCCATAAGGTGTTAATGTTACAAAACACAAAGATATGTGGGGGATGATCATACAAGCTCAGAAAAATAGCAATCGAGTCTGACCCCAGATCAAAAAAACAAATTGAACCACATATCAAATGAAAAATACAATTACAAAACACCTTAACTTGTAAATTATTCTTTTCTGTTGTTCTAAAGAAGGGTGTAGATGCATACATGTGCCATATGTGCATAACCTACGAAATGTATGCACAAAATCCAATACTGTAAATTTTATGACCAGTACTGCGGACTACGCTTGTGTACATTGTGAGTGTAATTTGTCTGTGTCTGTGTGTTTCTGTATGTGTCTGTGTCTGTACATGTATGTGTGTCTGTGCATGTGTATATGTATTTTTGTTGGATGTGTATGTACGTGTGAATGTAGGCCAACAGTGTGTGCCTGTGTGTGTGTGTGTGTGTGTGTGTGTGTAGGTAAGGTTATGTAATGTGTACATGTATTGTGTGTGTACATGTATGCATACATTTTTTTTTGTGTGTACTTTGAGTCGCAACATAGTACAATTGTTATGCTGACGAGAAGTTAACCTATGACATACTGTGTGCAGGTACTGTTTAAGAACATCATAAATGAATGAAATGGTTCCCTTTTACAACCTATCAACAAATTGCATCTCACTTTTCTATAACTACATTATTCTCTCCTATGGCAATTTTCTACAACGTGGCTGCCACGGCGACCTACAAGACAAAGAATTGTTGAATGTTAACCAATCGGAACAGCTAAGCCGGCCCAACGGAAGCCATGACAATTAAGTATTCTGTGCGATCTCTACACAAAGACGGGGTTAAGCGGTTCTGTCAATACAATCTGCACTCATCACCCGTCAAAACAGACAGCTCACGCAGACCTGACTAACACATCACCTCTTAGACTCCTCTTTCGACAATGTTTACGGATTAGGCAAGGGCATGCACCTTCCCACCATGAGACTGGAAAAACTACTGTAAAACACTTTACTTTCACGACATGAATCTTTTGCGAATACGAGCCGACGGCCATTTCGCGTGCATGAAACTTTCACGAATCACCGACCATGAAAAAAGCAAAATTTGGTAGAAAGAAGGAATTGTGTGTTTTATTAATTAATTATCACAACAATTTATAGAAAATATTTGTTTCAATGCCTCTGAAATTCCGTTTTATCAAATTAGAAGTGCATGGTGACCGTTGCTATCTCGCGAGTCATTTGACTTCTATAATACATGGTCTTGTACTGGCATTAATAATAAGTTGTGTATACACAAGCTTTCGCGTGCATTTTATTTTCGCGAATCTTGACTCCTCGCGAAATTCGCGAAAGTTTTATGCTCGTGAAAATTTCTGGTTTTACAGTATACTGTGAATTATCAAAATGAAAAAAAAAATGTGCATGCCTAAGCCAATTTGTACACAAAGAATGTGCTTATGCACATTTTTAGACATGCAACATTTTGTGGTCAAATTTTGACTCATGTTAACCGGTTGGCTACGGGAACCGGATGTGACCTGTGTTAACTCTTGGAATTTTCAGAATCTCAGAGGCAAAGGATTAAAAGAACTATCATCAGTATCCATTCTGACAGGCAAATTTGTTGTGTAGTTTTCTACAGGATTTATTCTTATTGGGGCATGAAAGTATTTCAATACTGGTATGTTCATGCTTGATTCTTCTTAAGTAAACAAATTAAAGACATATCCATCAAGCCAAGGTTTACACTCCAGGTACATGTAGGGTATACATTGGTATATGTCTGAACTCAGTTGCTTCATGACGCACTTTCAAGTGTTCCTTATCATGTCATTAGCCTTTAAATACACACATAGAAACACATCAGATTGCGTAGAAGGCAAGGGTGAACCTGTTACTTCTACAGCTGATGTGAAACAATTCCCTTACTTAGTGCCCAAAGTTTTCCGCTTTGCGGATTTTCCGCTAAAATTGCGGAAATGGGGGTAGAAAGCGGAAATCGCAGTTTAAAAAAAAATGTAAAAATAATGAACAAAAATCATAAATAGTGAATTTGGCAAGAAATTTTTAGTAATTTTAATATAAGTATACTCTTATTGGTTTCAAATGCGTCGTGATTTATCATTATTACCCATACAAAATCCAGTCTAGGAATTGCTCAGGCTCAGCACACGAAACAGTAGGCAATCATTTTTCACAGTTTCCATGCATTTGAAATAAGAAAAAAGTCTTTTCTGAGTTTTCAATGAATTTCAAAATGGTGAAATTTAGAAAGCAGAAGAAAGCAGAATTTGAGGTTTGTAAAGCAGAAGAAAGCAGAATTTCACATTTAGAAAGCAGAAAACTTTGGGCACTACCCTTACTTGACAATGGGTGGTGTTATTTCTGGTTTGATCTCCGTGAATCAAAGGATTTTGAGATTAGTATTGTGCAGCATTTTAATAATTATTATGGCATATATGGCCGTCTCTAAATCATCTGGGAGTGATTCAGGATCAGAGATTTCCATGACTGACTCAGATCTTAATTTTGATGACAACTAAGCCCAGCAACTAAAACGAAATTTTGCCGCCAGGTTTCAGCCAGAAGCGCAAGACGAGCGACACCCCTGCAGGGCCACACAAGCCGACATGAAAAATCACGAATGATAAACAGCTTGTTTTGCATTTCGGGGCCAAAAAATGTGGGCGTTCCCGAACAGTTTTTATTTTAGTGAATAACTGGAAACCTGAAACTTGCATCAAGAATTAAAAGTCAGATTGGAATTCTAGATGAAAAAATACTCTTCAAGATGTTGATTACCCAGTTTTGATAGTTTTTATGTCATAGGACCTTTAAAGCAATGCCACAGCCACCTCTGTGGGTGACTGATTAAATCATCACCATTATACTGTATGTCACCTTATCGACAATATTCATCCAGCAAGGCAGCAACAGTCCACTGACACACACACTTACACACACACTGTAAATCATGTATTGCACAATGTATTTAAGATTTAAAATACTGTGTTAAGTAGAGTGTAATACTCACAGAACAGACCTATATTTAGATCTCAAATGTCAAAAGTGCCATCAAGTTGTAATGGTTGCTTTTCGTAATTGGGGTCCCTTGGGTTACGAGCACATTCATGATTACCAGGGGTGTTGCTGTAAGTTAGATTCCAATCAAATGCATTCAAGTTTATGAGCCAACAACAGTAGGCCTACTGATAATCACTTTCTTGAAGGTACATTGTGTGTGTAAGAGAGAGAGAAAGGGGCGGGGGCGGGGGGAGTGACAGAGAGTCTGATATCGGATTATGGCCTTTACATTAATGTCAAAGTGCTAAGTGCTTTAGGTTACATTCTCTATCACCAGAAAACATATCGCACATTAAAAAATAAAACTATACCTGCATGTATGCAATCTCAAATGTACGCACACATTGGCTCAACCAGTCAACCTATGATTCATGAAGTTCATTTCGCTGTGAGGTTCTATGATACTGTACTGGGTCCAATTTCAGTTTGTGAGTATGAAAAAAACTAGCCTCTCCCCTATGGTGCATAGCATTGTAAAAGCTCAACTCAAGTTTAAAGACACTATATAACACTGTGGAAGACCCAATTAAAAAATTGTCGAACTTTGCTATCTGACATATCTGACAGTGTTTGAATGGACAAAAAAAACACCCTAGAACACAAAAGTTTGGACAGTTATGCTGTCACTAGTACAATTCATGTATGTGCAGATACAAATTGGCACATTGATTTTATATCGGGCGATAGGAAATTCTGTAACACAGCAGGATATGGAGAAAAGCTGGAATGGTCTCTCAATGATTTTCACTTTTTTATAGCACTTAATGATTGTTTTACACTGAAATTTTTTCAGGGCTTCATTTTTAGACTGTATCAAAGACACTAGTAGCATGGGGAATCATGTAGCTCAGATTTTGTAAACTGGAAACATTGTTAAACAGTGCCTTTAAAGTTCACAGTCAAGGAGGAATGAAATAGCAACTTATATTGACTCAAACAAAAAAATGGACATTATATTACCCACAATGCAAACAGCCTTGGAACTAGTACAAGAGAATACACCTACAGCATTTGTTTCCGCTTGCTGGCTGTATGCACCGCTAAATGGGCTCATCCACAGTGATTTGACAGTAGTTCAATTAAACCTATAAATGTTATTAGAAAGAAATGAGAGCTGCGCAAATAAATGACAAGGAAAATTATTTTACAATTTGAAGAGTAAAGACCCTTTAACATGTAGACACTATGCTACATGTACATGTAGGTTTCCTTAAAATGTTACTCAGCGTCAAATTCCGTCCCCATTTGCTGAGCAGGATGGAAATATTAGAACCACATCTTCTTGTGAAGTCCAGATTTAACTATTGAAGTAATTACTCTCATGACCTGAATTGTTTTCTTATACCTTACATTAACCCATTGGAGACTAAGTATGAGTTAATTTGTGTTAAGGTCTATGGGAAATGCGTGTTATAGTAAAATCAAATCGTCTCCAACGGGTTAACAGTCTTCCAGTACAGTACAGTCTACAAGGTTCTTATGTAGAGATAGTGATTTTCCATTTCAAAAAATGGTCTGTTCCGTTTCTGAAAAATGTAATTCCGTTCCAACTTGATCTGAAAACAAAAATTCTGTTTCGTCACAGAAAATGTACACAGCAAAAACATGAATTCCATTTTGCAAAGGTGAATTTCATGAATTTTTAAATGAAAAGTGTAAAAACCAAATGGATTTTCCATTTGAATTTACCGGTAAAACGAAAATCACTGTCCCTACTTGTGGTATATTATATCGTTACTACTTTTTTTGTATGTAAAATCTAGTGAACCGTTTTTTTCTGGTCTCATACCCTCTTGAATACAAACCAAAATACATTCAGCACATGTGGGGGGGGTGTGGAGGGGGAGAAGACAAATGCAAATCTTACAGTTGGCATCCCTCCCCCCCCCCCCACCTCAAATAAAAAACATAATGCATCCACATCCCTACATGTCATTTATAGTGTTGTCTGGCGGCTAAATAGATTATAATGTAGCAACTAGGCTCCAGAAAAAAAAAAAAGATATTGGAGAACAAGTATTTTTTAGAAACCTCTCACATCTTAAATAGTATCTATTGTCTGGCAGATATAGCAACCCTAAGTCACTTACTGGCACCTTTAAACATAAAACAAACACATTATTGATTATCTACTGTCCCGTTGTAACACTACTAATGCAGCCTATAGACCCTCACATCCGCGCTTAGGAAGGAGAATCGTCAAATGGGGGTCTATATTTACCCGATCCGGGCTCCCGTATAACGCACACCCCTCGCGACAGCGCTTCTGTTGACATTACGTCTGACTGAGAGCAAAAAGAGATGCCACTAAAACATTTCACACATTGCACGATTATCGATCCTCCCCTGACCTGGAATAATGAAAATGAACGTATGCAAGTGAGGGAGATGGTTTATTCGTCAGCTTTCAATTCAAATACAACGAGAGAACAAACACTGGAAAACTCGGTTTATGGTGGTTGACGGGGATAATACGGCTTTTTTTAAATGGGAATTTTCAATTAAAGTACCACCTTGTTGATGGACAGGTATCGGAACGTTCACGTACTTCAGCTGGGCTACTGTCTCGACCAGTGACCACTGTCTGGTACATGTAGTGGTAGCTGTTCATTAACTCTTTACACGCGGTATTTCGCATCCATGCACTCCCTGCAGCTTGCGGGATTCGCATTTCACGGCTAAACGTAGAACGATTGTATTCACCCGAATTACACTGATTTCCCCAACACTACAGTAATCTCTTTGTATTGTTTACATTCCTCAAGTACGGGGTATTATGTAGAGTTCTTAAGGAACCTAGAAAAATCGATAAATGCAATCAAGACATCGTGATACAATAGGACAAAGATTAGACACAAGTTAACTTTCAAAAGTACTTAAAAGGTCAATTACAATTAAATCGCTATTCACTGATAATCTCTTCATTCAGCTTCTAATTTGTGACTCATCTCTTTCTGAACTTGAGTCAGGTGTTTTTTTTTAATAACTTGTGGTTTACCTCTTATTATTTGAATGGAGTTATATAATTTCAAGCAGGAAACTTAGAATATTGTATGTTGGTTACAATTAGCCATTACTTTACACGGATTCAGGATGTATATTTCCAAACACCCTAATATGTGTTTAGAAGGTCTGTAAAATGTAACTTCAACTTTGCTGGCATTACATTTTACCTGAAAACGTTGTTGTGCAAAGTTATTGCTAGTTGAAGTCAGTTAGTTATTTCCTTTCCCGATACTGAGCGCTCTTTGAAATAAACTCCGCACGCACGGATTCAGGGTCCCGCGCAACAAAGAGTTAAAGACATGGAACAATTACACCCTGATTTACACCAAGAAAATTATTAGATGCTGCTGGCATAGTTTTAACAAATACAATGTAGTTACCCTTAACAATTAGAAGTATGGAATAAGAAATAAATGCAAGTATGACTCTAATCTAATGTGTTTTGTACACTTTTACATAGTAAAGGAACAGGCCTCAGTAAATTTGTAAAGGGTTACATTGAATATTTTCCTACTGATTTCAGATTTTTAAAACAAATCTATGTTGTTTGAAAGGGAAAAAAACATAAAATGATAAAAAGTTTATATAGGAATATACTTCATCTACAACTTTTTTGTGCAAAAGACTTTTTCTCCATAATCTGTGGATCTGTAAAAGTTACAGCTCTGTTTACAATCAATGATATAAACGTTGCTCAACGCAGCAGTGCTAAAAAATGTTCAACATGTTAGGAGTTCGCATATGATTTCCCACATGCAAACAAAATAAAAGAGTGACAGCTTATTTTATCATTATAAATGAAATAAAAACTTGTCTTCATATAGGGCCTACTGCAAACTTAATTTATGGAAGAAAAGGGGGAGGGTTGGGGTTGGAGTGAAAGGACTTTACAGTTTTAGCATACATACACCTGTAACTGTGCATGATCATGTATGAGCCTCACAAATTACATGTAAGGCTCTTTATTGCAGATGTACATGTACATGTATGTACAAATAGCAAAATAGCTGAACCAATGAAATCTATTACATCTATAGAAATTAAATAGACTTCAATGTGATCCTGCATAAATGTAGCAATATCTTCAGAGAAAAGGGTTGATGAAAAGTGAAACAAATATACACCCGTGGTCAAATCATGAATGCAGTTGAAAAACATTGTAGCAAAGCAAATCAAACAAGTGTGATCATTAGGTCCTGGGGAAGCAAACACGACAGTTTTCTCCAAGGTTTGTGAGGGAGAAAGAGAGTAGTCAAGCATCATTATCTGCACTGAATATGGCAAAAAGGCACAACGGGAATCGACACGAAAATCATTTAGACTTCCGGTGTAATTAAGTTATTCAACGCCGGTATACATATAATTGGAGAGAAATTATGCAAAAATTAGCTGCTGGGACTCACGTCACTGTGTTTTGCTGTGCATTTTTATTGCCATTTCTTTGTGCATTGATGAGGCCATGCAGTTCGGATAATGTTCAGCATAATGCCTATTAAACTTGTCTATTATTTGTGAAACCTGGTAGGCATGCACTGATGGCAAATAAGGTGAGGCTACGCCTAGGGTTTTGTTTGTTTTCCTGTGTGTGTGTGTGTCCTCCTTAAAGCCCAAGTCGGAGAAAAAGGCCTATTGGCCATAGTGATCTAGAGTAGAATTCCTTTTTTTTCTCTTCCTGGGCATCTTGGAGGAGTGCACAAGAACACCCACCGCTATTATAATTTATATAATTGCTATTGTTGTACACATGTGAATTTTGATGCCAAATAATAAATAACATAATAATACATGTAAAAATGAAATAATTTCTGTTATTGTACAAATAGACCTCATTATTTACTGCCACTGAAAATCAATAACGCTTCCACTTTTGATAATTGGTGAAAAATATTATGTAGTTAATGTAACATACTGATGTTTGCTCTCATAACAATATAATAGAATTACACTTTTAACAAATATCAGTAGGTTGTGATATTGTTTTGTGATATCATGACATACATGTAACAATACTAATATACATTGTAAAAGATTGATGAAAGTTGTTTGATCTACGAAAAAATTACTTGGGCTCTAACTTCCATTATCCCATGCCAACCACATATCTTAAAGCAAGGTATCCTGACGTCAAAGTTGGTTTAATAAAATCAAAAATGAGAGAGAACATATCAATGAAGTTTGGCGAAAATCCACCAAAGAATAACAACCGTTATAGTTTTAAAGTTTCAGTTTGTGACGTCCATATGCGAGCAAGATCCCCAGTGTAGATTTCCATAAATTGTCATTTTTTAATAGGTGTCATGTTTGAATGGTTTTTTTTTCATAGAAGCCTGTATGCAAATAATGTTTCTGTTAATATATTGAGGCAACAGGTAAAATCATTTTCACAAAATTTCCTAAGAAAACGGCACTTTAAGGAATTTTAATATCACTACATATGGAGGAGCTTGCTCGCAATGTGACATCAAAAAATTTAAAATATTCCATAACTCTGCTATTCTTTGATGATTTTCCATACAAACCTTCGTGTAATACGTTCTCTCATTGTTAGTGCTTTTATTAAAAAACCCAACTTGACATCAGTGGTGAACCTTGGCCTTTAATATTCCCTCAAAATGACGTATGATTGCCTTAAATTCATATTTTATTATTCTGAATATTATGCATTCCTTCATTCCTACATCATAATACACATACATTTTCATTCTTGTATTCAACTCGTATCAAGTAGGACCTACATACATGTACCAAATCAATATCGTACTTTATTAGACTATCGAGGACTGTCGTAACATTAGTGACCATGTTTTGTACACGCAGCTTTTAATGTTCATCAAGTATGCATAAAACACTCACCTTCATTTCCACACTGCATTTTTCCCTCCGTCTCTTAACTGCACAAAAATGAATTTGCAATCTAATAGGCTATCTCCTAATTACTTTTCAGATAAATGTATTCAATGGAGATTAAAACATGACATGCAGGAAATTTTCGTGGTCACTTTAACCAGCGTAATTTATTCTCTATTAATTTTCTCGTGACACACGAAATCAAGACTCGGGGATCAATGCACGAACGAGCAATTTTGCGAGACTAAAAGCAGTGGCCGGCGAGAGCACGAACTAAACCGACTAATAAAGTGAAACGGCAAATGAAAATGCAGCAGCATGAAATTAAAGAGACAGGTCCAGGAAATCTTGTCATTTCTAATGGCTGAATTAACTCATCGCATTTGTCCGGCAGAAAGGGCTAGCAAATGTTCCGCCAGCAGAGAAGGGCCTAACGCTTTAATTGCCTCAACTAAAAAAAACGCATTGGCTCTTTTTCACATGTAATCAAGTCATCAGTGATAATTTTTCAGATCGCTTCTGTCAGTCTGTTAATGTGCAAATATCAAATAAGGCAATATTTCTCAATTAGAGAAAATTTAATGGATAACGCCCTTCTGCGGGAACATAATGCTAAAGGCCCTTTGCCAGACAACCACAACTGCTGGTCAAAACCTTGGCCACAGCTGCTGGATTTGGTGAAATGCTTCAACGCAATAGTCACCTACAGGTATTGACC
>JZLH01S0608944.1:0-11543 GCA_001188425.1 Eucidaris tribuloides | reverse complement strand
GATTTACACCAAGAAATTATTAGATGCTGCTGGCATAGTTTTACAAATACATGTAGTACCCTTACAATTAGAAGTATGGGAATAAGAAATAAATGCAAGTATGACTCTAATCTAATGTGTTTTACACTTTTACATAGTAAAGGAACAGGCCTCAGTAAATTTGTAAAGGTTACATTGAATATTTTCCTACTGATTTCAGATTTTTAAAACAAATCTATGTTGTTTGAAATGGGAAAAAAACATAAAATGATAAAAAGTTTATATAGGATATACTTTCATCTACAACTTTTGTGCAAAAGACTTTTCTCCATAATTGTGGATCTGTAAAAGTTACAGCTCTGTTTACAATCAATGATATAAACGTTGCTCAACGCAGCAGTGCTAAAAAGTGTTCAACATGTTAGGAGTTCGCAATATGATTTCCCACATGCAAACAAAATAAAAGAGTGACAGTCTTTATTTTACATTTAAAATGAAATAAAAACTTGTCTTCATATAGGGCCTACTGCAAACTTTATTTATGGAAGAAAAGGGGGAGGGTTGGGGTTGGAGTGAAAGGACTTTACAGTTTTAGCATACATACACCTGTACTGTGCATGATCATGTATGAGCCTCACAAATTACATGTAAGGCTCTTTATTGCAGATGTACATGTACATGTATGTACAAATAGCAAAATAGCTGAACCTATGAAATCTATTACGATCTATAGAAATTAAATAGACTTCAATGTGATCCTGCATAAATGTAGCAATATCTTCAGAGAAAAGGGTTGATGAAAAGTGAAACAAAATATACACCCGTGGTCAAATCATGAATGCAGTTGAAAAACTATTGTACAAAGCAAACAAAACAAGTGTGATCATTAGGTCCTGGGGAAGCAACACGACAGTTATTCTCCAAGGTTTGTGAGGGAGAAAATGAGAGTAGTCAAGCATCATTATCTGCACTGAATATGGCAAAAAGGCACAACGGGAATCGACACGAAAATCATTTAGACTCCGGTGTAATTAAGTTATTCAACCCGGTACATATATTGGAGAGAAATTATGCAAAATTAGCTGCTGGGACTCACGTCACTGTGTTTTGCTGTGCATTTTTTATTGCCATTTCTTTGTGCATTGATGAGGCCATGCATGTTCGGATAATGTTCAGCATAAATGCCCTATTAAACTTGTCTATTATTTGTGAAACCTGGTAGGCATGCACTGATGGCAGAATAGAGGTGAGGCTACGCCTAGGGTTTTTGTTTGTTTTTCCTGTGTGTGTGTGTGTCCTCCTTAAAGCCCAAGTCGGAGAGAAAGGCCTATTGGCCATAGTGATCTAGAGTAGAATTCCTTTTTTTCTCTCCTGGCATCTTGGAGGAGTGCACAAGAACACCACCCTATTTATAATTTATATAATTGCTATTTTGTACACATGTGATTTTGATGCCAAATAAATAATAACAATAATAATACATGTAAAATGAAATTTTCTGTTATTGTACAAATAGACCTCATTTATTACTGCCCTGAAAATCAAACGCTTCCACTTTTGATAAATTGGTGAAAAATATTATGTAGTAATGTACATACTGATGTTTGCTCTCAATAACAATATAATTAGAATACCACTTTTAACAAATTTCAGTAGGTTTGATATTGTTTTGTGATATCTGACATACATGTAACAATACTAGATACATTGTAAAAGATTGATGACAAGTTGTTTGATCTACCAAAATACTTGGGCTCTAACTTCCATTACCCATGCACCACATACTTAAAGGCAAGGTTCACCCTGACGTCAAGTTGGTTTTAATAAAATCAGAAAATGAGAGAAACATATCAATGAAAGTTTGGCGAAAATCCACCAAAGAATAACAACGTTATGAAGTTTTAAAGTTTCAGTTTTGTGACGTCATATGCGAGCAGATCCCCATGTGTAATTCCATAAATTGTCATTTTTTAATGGTTCATGTTTGAATGGTTTTTTTTTCATAGAAGCCTGTATGAAATAATGTTTCTGTTAATATATTGAATGCACAGGTAAAATCATTTTCAAATTTCTAAGAAAACGGCACTTTAAGGAATTTATATCACATGACATATGGGGAGCTGCTCGCATGTGACATCAAAAATTTAAAATTCCATAACTCTGCTATTCTTTGATGGATTTCCATCAAACCTTCGTTAATACGTTTCTCTCATTGTTGTGCTTTTATTAAAACCAACTTGACATCAGGGTGAACCTTGCCTTTAATATTTCCCTCAAATGACAGTATTGATGCCTTAAAATTCATTTTATATTCTGAAATTATGCATTCCTTCATTCTACATCATACACATACTTTTTCATTCTTGTATTCAACTCTATCAAGTAGGCCTACATACATGTACCAAATCATATCGGTACTTTTATTAGGACTATCAGGACTGTCGTAACATGTTAGTGACAGTGTTTTGTACACGACAGCTTTAAGTTCATCAAGTATGGCATAAAACACTCACCTTCATTTCCCAACTGGCATTTTTTCCCCCGTCTCTTAACTGCACAAAATGAATTTCAATACTATAGCTATCTCCTAATACTTTTCAGATAAATTATTCATGAATAAAACATGACATGCAGGAAATTTTCTGGTCACTTTACCGTAATTATTCTTCTATTAATTTTCTCGGTGACACAATTCCAAGACTCGGGGATCAATGCACGAACGAGCAATTTGCGAGACTAAAAGCATGGCCGGCGAGAGCACGAACTAAACCGACTATAAAGTGAAACGGCAAAATGAAATGCAGCAGAGAATTAAAGAGACAGGTCAGGAAATCTTGTCATTTCTAATGGCTGAATAACTCATCGCTTGTCCGGCAGAAGGGCCCTAGCAAATGTTCCCGGCAGAAGGGCCTTAACCTTTAATTGCCTCAAACTAAAAAAACCATTGGCTCTTTTCACATGTAATCAAGGTCACGTGATATTTTTAGATCCTTCTGTCAGTCTGTTAAGTGCAAATATCAAATAAGGCAATATTTCTCAAATTAGAGAAAATTTAATGATAACGCCCTTCTGCCGGGAACATATGCTAAGGCCCTTCTGCCAGACAACCAACAACTGTGGTCAAAACCTTGCCACAGCTGCTGGATTTGGTGAAATGCTTTCAACCAATAGTCACCTACAGGTATTGACCCACCCACAGGGGTAAAACCAGATTTAGTTCCGGTGGGATTGGGGGCATGTGGGGGGGGAGGGGGCACTGAATTTTTGTGGATAGCAATAAGAAATTTTTTTTAAACCTGTACTATACCTGCTGCTTAGTACCCGGCCGTTCAACTTGGTCCCAATGGCAACTGGGGGAGGGGAGGGGAGAACAGGGGAGAAGGGGGGAGGGGGGCAAGGAGACTTGTGAAAGGGTATACATGTATACCTGCTTCCCCCTCGCCTCCACCCCACACTCCTCCACTCATGCTAACATCCCTTGCCCATCCATTAAAGCCTAATGCTGGCCTGGCTAGATGTAGTTGACTAATACAGCCCTCACTTAATTTGGCAGACATGTCTGATGAAATGAAACATTCACATCAAATGCATTGCAATTCCAACCGATTCTCAGTAATGGTAATTGGTGATAGTGGTAGGGAGAGTTGCCAGACTACCCATCTAACTTATTCATTTCCCTAAATGCACAATTACAATCTACCAACTTTAAAGGCAGTGGATCTCAATTTGCAAACATCCCCAGCAGGACGACAGGAAAAGATAACCCATCCGCTTAGGCTGTTAACTCTTTACACGCGGTAATTCGCATCCATGCCACTACCTGCGAGCGTGCGGGATTCGCGATTTCACGCTCAAAACATAGAAACGAATTGTTTTCACAGACCGAATTACATCTGAATTTCGGCGAGGGGACCCGGATAACTAAGGCAGTAATCTCTTTGTATTGTATTACATTCCTCAGTACGGGGGTACTTATGTTAGGTTTGTTAAGGAACCAGAAAAATCGATAAAACAATGGAAGCTTCGTGACTAGAATGGGACCAAAGGATTAAAATACAAGTTAACTTTATAAAAGAACTGGAAAAGTCAATTGAAATAACACGCGCTAATCACACGATATATCTCTATCATTTCACTTCTCATTGGTGAGCCTCATCTCTTCATCATGTAACTTGGAACAAAGTCAGGTTTTTATTTATTACTTGTGGTTTACCCTCTTGTATTATTTGAATGAAGTTGTATATTTTCAAGCAGGATAACTTAGAATTACATTGTATGTTGGTCACAATTTAGCCATTACTTACAAACCGTCAGATGTATATATTTCCCATACACCCTTTATGCATTAAGAAGGTCTGTAAAATGTACTTCAACTTGCTGTAGGAACATTTTCTTAAAAACGTTGTCGTGTGAAGTTATTGCTAGTAGAAGTCAGTTAGTTATTTCCTTCCCTGATACTGAGCGCTCTTTGAAATAAACTCCGCACGGCACGGGATTCAGGGTCCGGCGCACAAAGAGTTAATGAAGGGCATGTCCTGTGAAATCTGGGAGAAGAATAATTGCTTATAGAATTTGAAAAATGCAAAAGAAAAACAATAGCCGTTTAGTGTACGTTCTATGGCAGGATTTTTTTCCTCGCGAGAAAAAAATTCAAATCAGAGTCTAACGGTCACTATAATTCCACTAAAACTGAGTTTCTAGCTCCTATATTTTGCTAAACGTTCCCAGATGGCATTTTCTTCTAAATGCCATTGTATTTACACAATGTTAATTTTTAGGCATGCCAAAGAGATCCACTGCCTTTAAGCCACGGCAGACTACGAACGAGATTTTTTTCCAGGCCCATACACAAACGATGACATGACTTCCAACCATTTGGACTACTTTACAAATCAAGGACCATCCCCAATTTGTTGGGTGTCCTCAGGTAGAATGTACACCTGTCCTACACCAACCCCCCCCACCCCCCACCCCCACCCCCCCCCCACTACACACACACACACATACACTACGTACACACTAATGTGGCAGGCTACACACAGTCTTTTAAACAGTAAGTAGAACAATATGTGACCTGTCACCACAAAACGCACCAAAGTCGGAAAAATAAGAAATTGAGTTTTCCAACTACATGTACTTTTGAAGTAGAGACTCTAAGCTTTAAAATGATGTAAACACAACAAAAAAAGTAACTACCCCCTTTTTCAAAATACCATAACTTTTTAAAGAAACAATTTTGAGCAATACAATTTGGTAAGGGTGTTCCTGCACTGATTTACTAACTTCTGTGAGAAAATGTGATTGATCCGTGTGGTCATGTATGAGTGAGCACGTACTAAATGCAAAAATGTCACGTTTCAAAAGTCACAAGGGTCATTTTTAGGGATTTGTGATGCAGGATTTTGACAAATTCTTTTTCTGTTGAATGATTAAGCGCTGTGTATGTTAATCATCTATCGTTTGACCCCCTCAGTCCTCTTTTGGAACTTTTCGCACATTTTACGCTTCAGTGAGATCAATTTAAAGATTTCCAAGCTTTCTCAATTTTGAAATTGTAAAATCCATTAAGTTTATTGAAAAAAAATTGAAAATTGAAATTTTTCAGCAAAATGTATCTTTACATATTGTACGGACATGGGAGGTTGTAACCATGTCATGGTTCAGTGTGCACACTTTACAAATAAAGTAAACAATACCATTATTTACCATTATTTTGGCATAAGAGATGACTCGTGTGACTTTTGAAAAGTGGCATTTTTGCCTTAAATGCATGCTTACTCATGCATGGCTTTACGGATTACTCTTATTTTCACACAAAGGTTAGTCAATGAGTGTAGAAACATTCCTGCCAAATTATTTTGCTCAAACTTAATTTGTTAAAAAATTATGGTAGTTTGAAAAGGGGGGTAGTTACTTTTTTTGTTGTGTGTATAATTATTACAGGGGGACTTGAAGATGTTGGACAACAAGCAATAAAATTAAGAGTTACATCATGGTTAATCTTGTGATGTGAAGATCAAATTTGGCCAAATTTTCAAGCTTGCGTTAAAATATGCTCGAAGTTCAATTCAAGAAAAATCATACTCAGGATTCACTTCTGGTCCTCAAATTTGGATAGATAAAAGATGAGTGTACATGTATGTACTTTTAGAAAATATCAGAATCCCAGAATCAAGTTTGGCAAGTGACCCAATTCGACTGTAATACCACATTTACACAAAAACTTCCATTGCGATTGTTGATCGATTTGTGGTGACAGGTCACATACATGCACACATCAGAATACTGAGCTCAGAGACTCACATTCCAACAACAAGACGCACACACACATGTACTGTAACACATACAGTACATGCTCAATACACTCCCCACTGGTTACTATGGCAATATGTTAACTTACCAGTTAGGAAATCATGAACAACATCATTGTGCTGGTTTCTAATAAAATTGAGTCTTGGCCTGCTGTACAGTGTATGCTGTGGGACATCACATTCCTCTGTGGGCAATTCCGCGAAAAATGTTACCCGAGCTCAAAACCATGAAATCTGTAATAATTCCAAAATTAAATATGCTACAGTAATAGATTTAGTATCACACAATAGAACTCATCGAACTCATTAATTTGAGTGGTATTTGAATGCATTTGAAGTATATTCAGACATACTTTTCTTGGAAAAACCCATTTTCTTGCAAAATTTTCTGATTTTTTTGAAAAATACACAATCTTTGAGTCTCATTATTTCACATTCAACAGCACTTCAGAATTAATTAGTAGTTTATAGTTAAGAAAGGACCTAAAATGACTAATATTAGCTTCACATTAGTTGCTTTTAAGTAAAAATATAAGGACCTAAAAAAGTGGTCCGAGGTGTAATGTCTGTAACGTTAAAAATGTAATGTCCGTAACACAACATTTATGGTCCTGTATGGGATATACTGAATCTGTTGTACCTAATTATCATCCTACAACTTAAACAGGTCCTCAGCACCCATTTCAGAAGAAAATTGGCTTCACTTCTTGCTAAAGCTCACAAAATTTTTGACAAATGCATTGGTAGGTGAAAAGTCATGTCCAAATAATGTAATGTCCATAACAGCAAGCATTATGTGTGATAACTACCAAACGATATATAGAAACTAATTCAAAATTAAACTGTTAACACTTCAGGGTGACTTGTTTGAGATTACCACAAATACATGTAGGTTCAGAATGTTAATGATGGTTTCTAGAAATAAGCCCCCAAAGTTGCAAAAAAATGTCTGAATGTAATGTCCGTAACACTGGAACTGCCCCTGTATGTTTGTCTGATTTTATGTGTATGTGTGACTGCAGACGTTGAGTCAAGTACTGTATACACTGAATATTTCGCGGTGGTTTTATTTTCGCAAATTTTGCGACTTAACTGAACTCAAAAATTTTCACTTCCTGACATTTCTGTACAAAGTGAATGCAAATACAATGAAATCGCGAAAATAAACTCTCGCGAATTCCCCGTCTTGAAGCAAAATCGCAAAAATATATGGATGCGAAATATATGGCGTATACAGTATGTCAGGGAATGTGAACAACGACACAAAGAGTCAATTCTGATTAAGAAATGATGGAAACATTCACTTTCAGATTTTCTAATGGTGTTTTTTTTTAACCCATTTACTACGGGAACCGGATGTGTCCTGTGTTTACTGTATGTGATTTTCAGAGTCTTGCAGGCAATGGGTTAAAATATATTATACATAGATCTATAAAATCTACATGTATGTATGCATAAATCTACATGCAACTTTCGAACAGTGGATGCCAGTACAAAAGCAAATTGTGCATAATCTCTGGACTTAATTCAGACACAATCAAATGAAATGAAATCAAATGAAATAAATTGTGTTGGAAAATATGGTCTTTTTGCTTTAATAGAACAAAAATACCAAATATAACTGGGTTGCAGGCAAATTTTGGAGATACCACTTTGGGAGATGTACTGTATTCCCATACTTTACCAAACAATATATATTTCATACCACATACTCCTATCATTCTTCTCTGTTTATCCATCATTCACTGGCCTCACAAAGATATCAATAACATTGTGTCTCACTTGATACCAGTTCTATTACCATAACATTTTTTTTCTCCCTCCAGACGAATTTATCAAAACACAAATTCCACAGATGCAGGAATACATGTATATACGTAAGAATGTCTTGCATTCTACAACCTTGTGTGGGTTCCATCATGAATACTGTAAAGCTAAGTTGTGTGCTTGGAAATCAAAATATTATGATTGGGGACCCTACGACAGTGAAGAATATACATGTATCAAGTCCACGTTCACACGGCAGCTAAATCATGTTCCCAAACATGACTGTAATGACAGCTATTAGCATTTGCCATCCCTCACAAGGAAGAAGTCTTCATGGATAATACAAACAGAATTTGAAATTCTAGCGAAGATGATGGCATGCATGGTCGTGTTTTGGGGTACATGTACATGTACATTACTTGTCAATTAACCACGCACTGAGTGGATCACATGGCTGTGACACACTTGTATACACATGCCCTAGAGCATGTGTTCTAGCTAAATTAATGTAAGCTCTGAAATCATGTTTTACACATATGTACATGTACATTGTAGAAGTCAATCTGTGTTCACACTAGGAAAGTACAACATAATTTGAAGAATAACAACTTACTAAGTAAATTTTACCTTGTCAAAATCCTTTTGAGAATGATTTGAATTTCACAATTTCATTTGCAAAGATTTCAAGATTCCGGTTTGCTTTCACATGGGTCAAAACACCATAATTAGAGTGATCAGCGATTACAATCATATTTTCAATTGCACTTTGTCCACCGTGTGAACGGAGTCAAAGTGTGAATTATGCATGGTCAACTGTCTGGGGGTGCAAACAGAGGTACATGTAGATCAAGAAATGTAGCCATATTCTGAGTGGATTCGTGAAGGTCAGTCACCTGTTATGCAAGCACTGAATGTTTTTCCCACCTTCCTTTTTTCTCCTTCCTCCCAGTTTTCTGTTTTTATCTCTTTTCAGTTTGTTTTTGTATGTATGTGCACACATATGTGCAGCATGGGTGCATGCAAGGAAGAGGGGTTCGGGAGGGTCGTGCGACACTCCCAACATTTTCAAAAGTCCACATTTTTTCCAGACATTTTTTAGGGCCTTTTCACAATGTCGTAAATCAGGTACTCTTACTGTTGTGAAAAGGTCAAAAAAATTACGACAACGACCGGCACCCAGAAACAAATCCTTGCTGTTATTTCATAGCGAAAAGGTCCAAAAAATCTGGATCATGACCCATCCAAGAATGTTTTCGTTCTAATTATCAAGGAAGTTGCAAAACTGACAAGAGTCCAAAATGTAGTGATTAACCAACTGGAGAAAGATGGTTTTGTTGCACTACGTGTACATACACATTTTTCATACACCCCAACCCAACATGTTAATTTCAACTAATGCTGGATCAAAAATGTTAACCAACGTACCGCTAACCAACCATGATGAACCTAAACCATTCCGACTATTTTTTGTTAGGTTCTAGTTAAAAGCGTATGATGTCATTTTACTGCAGAAAAATTACTCTTATCATGCCACAGAAATTACAGCTCTATGGACATTATTTGTATTGTGTGGTACATGTACATATTTGCAGCTATGGCATATGTTACAAATTAATGATCACTGGGTGATTTCAAGTTTGGTGTTGAAATCTGGTGTTAGTGTTGTAACAACACTAACACCCCGTACTTGAAGTCAGGCCCGGTGTCGGGGTTGACCTCAAAAATTATGACGCACTTCCGGAAGTTGGTGTTGAAGCTGGTGTTGAATATCGTCTGCTGAACCCAGTACCGTGGTTGGCGTTTGTAATTTACGTGTAATTTTCCCATTCATCAACACTAAACCCTAGGCAGGGCTCGACACTAGCACTTGCCCGCTTGCCGGGGCAAGTAAAATTTCATGTGGGGCAAGTAAAAACTCAAAATGTCTAACTTTACTTGCCTGATTGGGCAGTAAATTTTTCATCATTAAATAAGCAAAATATGTCCAAAACCAACAAAAATATGGGTAAAATTTTGTGTTCAGGTCTATTTCAACATTATTTCGTTCATTGTATTTAATTTTATGACTCAACTTCATAATTCACACCTTTTGCAACCCCCAGAATTAAAATTATAAATGTCCAATTGATGCTATAAAAAGCCTTGTTTTTTAAATTTAGTGAAAAATCATTTTTAATGTTTTTGTTTATTGTTTATTATCGGGCAAGTAAATTTTTCATTCGGGCAAGTAAAAATCAGAAAGTGGTAATTTCACTTGCCCAAAGGGCAAGCAGGAAAAAAAGTTAGTGTGGAGCCCTGCCCTAGGGTTTAGAAAATTTGTGATTTCAAGTTCGGTGTTAGTGTCGGTGTTAGTCTTGTGAGTGGCAGAGATGCTCGTGTGTGTTGGCTATGGAGAAAGCTTTGCTGTGGCTGAACGACGAAAAGCGCTGAAAGAACCTTTTCCCCTTAAAAACTTTCATAATTCGCCAAATTGATATTAAACTTTCACATATGAATAGAGAAAAGTAACTTGCCTTTCAGATTCATACAAGATTTTTGGCTGGTAGTATTGATTTGGTGTCATTTTTGTCAGATCAGTCCAAAAATTTCGGCCATCGACGTAACTTTCAGCCAACACCATGAATTGCGCGTGACGTCACTCGGTGTTATGTGATCGATAGTGCAATCGGTATCATCTGCTTAAAACCGAGCTCGGTGTTGGAGCTCAGTTTAGCAGACGATTTTGTTTCCTCAACACTAACACCAACACCAACACCGAACTTGAAATCACCCACTGTCTTCTAAGCCAGTTTCAAGGAGATGTTGGTACAATGACAAGGGTACATGTACATGTATGTATTTCCATTTAATCCAAATCTTTCACCAGTGAACAATGCATGTGAAGCAAAAATAATATTCTACTATAAAGAACAGCTTGTGGCACAATGGCACTATTACATGTACTTCAGGGATAACAATATTCGTGTAAATTGTGTTGGTAAAAGAGAACTATACTGTTTGAAGGTTAACTAAAAAAGTGCCCAGTTTTCATGACACACATACATGTACATGTAGCTTAACCTGTTTTGGAAATTACCACTGAAGTCTCATGTTTGTAATTAACAGATACATGTATGTACATGATTTCAATATAATATTTTTCACTGATGACCAGAGTGGATGCTTGGAAATATGGCATGTTTGCAAATCATATAATGATATTGCTTGAAGCTCAGCTACATGTACAAGTACAATTCAAAACCCACGCAAGAATTATTAACCTATGCATCCACGCACAGGCTTTATTTTTGGAAGGATTAAATCCCTATTTCATCATTCAAATTTGCAACATATTTCTTTTTATTTCTTTAGGCCTTGGTCACACTAGCAGTTACGACTACCTGCGATTGAGTTACGACGATTTATATCGCAGTGTGATCGCAAGTTAGTTGCAGCTAGATTCGTACGATTTATCGTACGACAACCTGCGATATCTCTCTCTTTGGG
>JZLH01S0608941.1:17377-52950 GCA_001188425.1 Eucidaris tribuloides | reverse complement strand
GTCAATATCACTGGAAGCATGGAAACCTGCTGTGTGGCTCTCAATGGGGCTTATTTTTATTGTCCCCGGATAAAATTAAGATACTCCTATGTTAATGCTTGATTCTCCTTGAGTAAACAAATTACAAACAAATCCTCCCAGGTGGGAGATCCACTCCTGCTAGTGTATAGTTGGTACATATTTCAACTCATTTGGTTCTTGAGGCATTTTCAAGTCAATCATGTCACTAACCTTTAATCTTATTTTCACACAGACCTTAGTCAATGTGTGTAGAAATATTCCTGGCAAATTATTTTGCTAAAACTTATTTTGTTAAAAAAATATGGTAGTTCGAAAAACGGGGGTAGTTATTTTTTGTTGTTGTGTGTATTATCAGAGAAGATGGAGAAAAATCAGGCAAATGTTAAAGAGGTTATCAAGTTTTGAAAATTCATGTGATCATTACAAAATTGATGATACTGTATTGTGCTATTATTACACAAGCACCACTCCATTTAGTTTGTACATAAATATCACATGAAGTTCAATTTCTTGAATGATAATGCCTCGAAACACACTTACAGTTATTTTAAGAAATAATGTAAAAAGTTGTTAGTGTGAATGTACATGTACATGCACTACAGAGGGGAAGAGTATATGTCTTCAGAAAATAAGGAAAAATTAGTTACTTTTGTTCTTAAAGCAAATATGGAAGGTTTCTCATATAGTTGAATACAGTTTTACCAATTTGATTTGATCATGAGAATGATAAAATAAATAAGAACCTTACTCATGTTTGCATGATTTTTCTCAAACTTCCACTGGTCAGTTTTCCTGAGTTTTCTACTTCTGTTCAGAGCAATTTATTTATATGAGCTTGGAATTCCCCTTTATAGCAATGAGAATTGGGTACTCAATGTCAATTCAATGTATTTGCAGTTTTTTTTTATATTAAATCTTCTTCCTGATGAGTGGTATTAACCCATTGTCTAAGACATTCTATAATTCCCAGAGAGTTAACACATGGTACAGCACATTCAGTTCCCGTAGCCAATGGATTAAGAATACAAATCAAATACTACAAAACAGACTCTAACAATACTGTATGTTAACTTCAAAAGTGAAATCTATTTCAGTAAGGATATCTTTAGAAATGAAATTGAAAGACTTGATTAATAAGATTTGAAGATAACAGGGCTTCAAATCCAAGCATTTTCTAATTATTGAATACATGCAAATACAGGGCTGATACTACAAACCACACTCAAATGACATGTGAGATGTACATGTAACTTCATAAAGAAAACTCTATTTTAGTAAGGATATCTTTAGAAAAGAAGTGAAAGGCTTGATAGACTTGAACATAAAAGGGTTTCAAATCCAACTATTTTCTAATTACTGATGTTATTCATACAAAAATGTAGCATTTCAAATGATTGAATACATGCAAATACAAGGCAGATACTACAAAACACACTCAAATGACATGTGAGATGTACATGTAACTTCATAAAGAAAACTCTATTTTAGTAAGGATATCTTTAGAAAAGAAGTGAAAGGCTTGATGGACTTGAACATAAAAGGGCTTCAAATCCAACTATTTCTTAATTACTGATGTTATTCATATAAAAATGTAGCATTTTAAACTCTTTGGGCGTGTTCACAGTAGAGCTAGATTGCCCAATGTCCCGAATTGAACCCGGGTTGATCCGGATCGAACGTCAGGTGTGAACAGAAAATAGCCTGTAAAAAACGATCCGGATCGACCCGCAATGACCCCTAGTGTGAACAGAAATTGCCTTTTCGATCCGGATTGATCCAGATAACCAGAAATTTAACTCACTGGGAAAGATAATTTTTAGACACTGAATACATCGAAGAAATCAGCGCCGCGCTTAACGTTAGTGACATCATCAACATTTGGTATTGGCTTATAAGAATTTGTAGCATTGCCCGCCTTATTCCGTCCAACTTTCTTCGGCTTCTGGCCCGGTATTACTGACGTTTTCGACAATATTTCATGAGCAACAGTGGTGGCGTATTTACATCGATAACCCACATTGACCCACGTCTTGGCTACTGTGAACACCCCCTTAGTATTCCACATCAACCCACATCTGTCTCTTGTACATCTACTGCTCTAGTCTGTATGTCCAGACTCACACCTAGTCTAAGTTTCTGTACTGCCTTAGGATAGGGTAAACAGGGAACAGTCTAACGGTGCTGATTTCTACAGAAAACTCGTTAAACGTATCACCCGGTTTCAGGTATCTAGAATTCCGGAAAATACTTCCTGTAGAAACAGACCGGCGATGCGCGCTTTATTGATAAACCGGTATCTGACCCAAATACGGTTTCTCAATAGACCACCTTCCAGAGGTGGTATTTGGCAATGTTAATCCGTATTACTTTCTGTACAAACACTAGGTCACGCGAAAAGCGGTATCGCGTCTGGCGGAAGTTAGGGTCACCGGTGTGTGTGAAATTACCGTGCGCTGGACTGCATATTCTTGGACCAGTCGTCAATATACGCTACAATGCGCATGGTTGCCGAGGCATATCAGGTCTGACAATTTCCGGATTCCGGTTGAATGCGTTTCTTTGCGACGGCGTATCGCGAGTTAATCGCTTATTGCGTTCTGCTGTAGAACAGGTTGGCTGTTAAGCGGTCGATACGGTTTCGATTCCGGAAAAGATAAACCGTTTTCACTACTTTTTCTGTCGAGAAACGACGCTGTAAAACTATTTACTAGCCTCATGTACACGATAAAGACTGCCTAAACACCGTAATACCAGAAACTCATCGAAACTAGCAGCTGGCAAGATTAGGGCAAAAGTCAAATACATTGTATCCCACAAAGACAACAATATGTCTGAAACCTATATACCAATATATATCATTACCATACTGGCTAGAGTGTATCATTCTGGGGCTGCGAATGATGTGTCCTTGAATTAATCTACTTGAGCGAAGATTACATGTGCAGTAATTTACCAGTGTTGATTACATCTCAGCACTGAAGAAATTCACCGCCCATCACAAAGCTACCGCAACAAAGTTCATGACCATCACGTGAGAGCTGCGTGAGATCGCGATAATTGTTATGGGAGGCGAAAACGTGGTTGTTTGAGCTGAAAAGCGGAGATAGGGATTCTGAGAAGGACTGAGGTTCTTGATGGCAGATGTGGGCTTTGGAGAGAGGCGGTGGATTAGACTGGGCGAAAGGCGAATGGAGTAACATTGGTATGGCATGGTGTCGAGGAGGATGTTGATGCATGTTTGAGAAGGGCGCCTTGAGTTTGAAGGTGGCTGTCAGAGGGCGTAAGGGGGCGACCAAAGAAGAGCATGGAAGACGCAAGTGGTGGAGGAGAAGTAGAGGGTTGGGTTGAGGAGAGGACTGCGCCGAATAGAGTAAGCGGAGGGAGGGGTCTGAGGGTAGATTCTGTGATCGTGCGAGCGTGAATCTAGCCACGCCGTAGTCAAGGACTAAATTGGGATTTTAAAACCCTGGATTACTGAACTACTCACTGACTACTGACTACTACTACTACTACCTACGTACTACAGCATCAGACTTAAAACAGCATACTTGATTCTGAGAGCAATTGGTGTCCTAACTTAACCACTGTCTTCCAATTTTGCATTTCACTTGAAGAGAAACTAATTGCACATGATGAATCTCTTGATGTAATAATTCGGACAAAAGCGTCAAACATAGCTTAAAAGGGGTTAAAGCAGTTGGTGTGGCATGCGACAAAAAAATCCACTAATTCTTGTCCTTTCACAGCATATCCCTCGAAACATGCGCCGTTAATTGATGAACGTGCTATTTTGATATATTTCGTAACTAGCATGTGATGTTGGAATGTGTTCAAGAAACAGCTATAACTACCACCCACAAGATAAGCACAAACAGAAAACAAGAAATCACATGAGCTGCCTGTCATCTATTTGTTTCATTTCATATCAGTCCTGTCAGTAATTTCAAATTTCTTAAAGTTACTACAGACACTGCCTCATTCCATAGCATTTCAAATATCTTTTTCATATGGTTAGTTTTTTTTAACAATCAGCAGAAAATATCAAAACTTAACTGCAGTTACCTTTTTTCATACTTATGGAGGGTGATTGCATTATTTTTTATAAAATTCAGTAAAGAAAAACAAATCTACAACTGTGGAAAATGTCGATGTCATAAACTTTGTTGGAGAAGACAATTTATGGAAGTACCTCTAGATGCATTTTCAGTTAGTATTTAAACATTAACTCTGTTCTTGCCATATTCACAGGTCAGTGATTTGAAAAAGATTTAATATCACAATGAACATGTATTAGTACAATGGATTCCCCAATCTCTCCTATATTACTCTCACTAAAGACAATGATGAATGCACTCGGAGATGGTCTAGTGAATCGTTCTAAAATGAGGGGAGGAGTGACAGATGATCCATGCCCCCACCCCTGTCGACCAAGCAGAGGACG
The DNA here is from genome assembly GCA_001188425.1 of Eucidaris tribuloides. NCBI lineage: Eukaryota > Metazoa > Echinodermata > Echinoidea > Cidaroida > Cidaridae > Eucidaris > Eucidaris tribuloides. Next base: position 48,488 of record JZLH01S0608941.1, on the reverse strand, counting down.
GATGCCCCCTTTTTCCTGCTTTTTCTCGACTTCAGCCCCCTCTTTCAGAAATCCCTGGATCTGCTTTGAAACAAACATTCGAAAGTGCAATTTCAAGAGAATCTGGGTTTGCTCCAAGTGTCCATGGAATAATTTGACACATGTGAGTTAAAGATTCAGAATGTGGTTTCCTGCAACTTCAACATGACATAACTTTTTTTTTCATAAGGTCTCAGTGGAAAGAGTTTCACCTAGCAACCCAAATACGTCTTTCGTTCTTACTCTACTAACCTACAATGCCAAAGACTTTTATCTGTATACAGTGTGTCTCAAAAAAATTGTGCAAGTGAAAACCTCCCATTTTGGCAATTACAAAATACTCTTGTGACATGAAGCTTACGTCAACGTCAAGTGCATAGTCTTAGCTTTCAAATACCGTTAGTTTTGTTTAATTTGCTTGTCTGAATCTTGAGATATGTTAATTTAAATAAGAAAGGGTAAAATCGCAATTGTGCCACTTTTACATAAGTTCCGAGTAAAAGTGACACAATAGTGATGCACCCTTTTATTGTTTCCAATATATCTCGAGATTAAAACAAGCAAATTGAACAGAACAAATGGCCTTTGAAAGCTAAGACTTTGCCCTTGACGGTGATGTAAGTATAATGTCACCAGAATATGTTCTAATTGCCAAAGAGGGCGTTGTTTACTTGCAGAATTTTTTAAGACATGCTGCACGTCTCAAAAAATTGTTCAAGTGAAAAGCGCCCTCTTTGACAGTAAGAAAATACTTCTGTGACACAGGTTTACATTAACATTAAGGGCAAAGTCTTAGCTTTCAAATGCTGTTTGTTTTGTTCAATTTGCTCGTTTTGATCTCGAGATATCTGGCAAACAACAAAACGGTGGAATCACAAATGTGTCATTCCTACGGGAAGAGGGCCTGATGCTATATTGACTGTAGTAAAAGTGGCACATTTGTGATTTTACCTTTTTGTTGTTAACTGAACATATCTCAGGATTAAAACAAGCAAACTGAACAGAACAAATGACATTTGTAAGCTGAGACTATGCCCTTGATGGTGATGTAAGCATGACGTCACACAAATGTTTCCTCATTACCTAAGAGGGCGCTCTTTACTTGCACAATTATTTTTGAGACACACTGTATATCAGCAGCTGTTTATACACAGTGAATGGAAACTGTATTATCGCAATTAAAAACAGATTAATATTTGATGATATCCCTTGACAAATGAAACTTTCCTTTCTAGAAATAACAATTATTCAGCTGTTCAAACACACAAAATAGTAGTCCTATATCACCACAATTAAAACTGATTAATATTTGATAAGACATCCCCTCACAAATGATTTTTTTTCCCTGAATTTTTGTTGATTTTAAACGTTTCCTTTTCAAAATCCTGGATTGACAGAATTAAGAATCTCTACAAGAGTTATTAACTGACCCTTCCTGTGTTGAGTTAAACATCCTGTTACATGTACCTTGGCATTAAAAAATTGCACATAAGCTTTTCTTTTTTCCAAGTACAACTGAAAAATAATCAACTCCCATACCAACCTATAATACATAACTTGTATATCTTTACTCAGTCAGTTTCCATACAGTTTTTCATCTTTTCCAGGAAGACATTTCAATGAATACCAAATACAGGATATACAAAGAAAATATAATTGTTTATATGGTACATGTACATGTATATGTCAGAGGAAATTACAGTTTTCAATATGTACTTATTACATTTTGAGACCACACCCTTTTTAAACAGAAAATATGGGAAATATGTTCACAGTTGGTTACTTCCTGAACTAGATATATTTATATTTTATACTCATTGACTCATTACACAGTATTTACCAAGAATTTTTTTTGTTCTTCTACTGTTTAGGTATAATTGAACACAGTAATTATTTGCCTTAAACGCCCCCCCCCCAAAAAAAAAAACAAAACAAAAAAACTTCATACAAATGATGTATTAAACTGTTAAAGGTATGTACAGGGACATACTACCATACGTTACATTGTTCAATCAACAAAAAACCTAATTGCTATGCTACAAATTACTGTGGTAGGAAGAGGAAGTCAGAATTTGGATCTGAACTAGTATCATTTTGATTGGCATATTAATGAAAGGAAACAAGTGAGAAGATGGATTTGAACTAGCATGGTATTTGAATGTCACATTTCACATCCAGGAAGGTGATGAAAGGGACAAATGGAATCTACATCATGATTGACATTCCAGTAACAGGTGGATGTGAAATGCGTTAGAGCATGGATCTTCTCATCCTGTGCCTGCCAAAAGGACTTTATCACCGTGTAAAATTATACTACTGTTGACGTCCTTCTACTGGGCATACAGTGCTCTATGGAGCCGAAGTGTGACGTCAGTTATCATATATGCAGACAATGGGTGGAGCCATGCAAGTGTGTCACACCTGTTTGTAACAACCAATAGAAAAGCCCTATTTTCACTGTGTCATGATTTCTCTATTGATTGTAATTTGTGAACCGGTGTGATGTCATCACTTTGGCCAGCTATTAAGTACCCCCCCCCCCCCAACTGAAATGTGCATGGTTCTTCCTGTATACATTTAAATGTACCCCTCTCTAAAATGAGTTTTTTTTTTTTTCTAAACAGAGATGGCAATGAAACATGTCCACAGGACCCCCTCCCCCTCCCCCCCCCCACCCAAACAAATAAACCTAAAAGACAAACATGAGGATCAAAATGAACAAAATGAAAGTGGTACATGTACTTCCTGCAAATGTACGGAACCCTTCATCACTGCTTGGGGTGGGGTAGTGCTTTCACTTGTGAAGCATATTGACTATTGAGCGATAACAAACATACTATAATCTCCACTGCCACACCCCACCCCTATGACCCCCTCCCCCCCCCAAAAAAAAATCTATTGTAACAAATTCATTGGTTAAAATTTAACTTGCTTTTTTAACCAAGAGATTTGTGTAGGTGGAAGTGGAAGGAGAATGGCACCTAATGACTTTGACATACAGGGTGTTATTGTGTACAATACCTGTCATTAACAACTTTGGATGACATCACAAATAATGAGTCCAAATTGCAGATAATAGCCAAATAATATTGTGAACTTTGACCCTGTTTAGTGCACCAGATTTTACACACAAATTGTACAAACGCTATGACAATGTCCAATACTTAGATATTTACATTTATATTACATTTAGGTCACTTTATAATCTACCGAAGTAAATATTACCCGTACAGTTATTGGTTATTTGTGATTTTGATTACTTAGATTGGCTAGTACATTCGAAGATGTGATCTGCGTCACAGCTAGTCACATCATACGCTATTGCTAGGATCGGAAAATGTTATATTTCACAGCGGTTATATTTCCCAGCCGAATTATATTTTTCGAACGGATCATGCGCTCTCGTACGATTTAACGACCAATGCGTCTGTGGTGTTTGGCTATGGAGAAAGCTTACTCAGCTTGTGCGACGTCAAACGCTGGCAAAATGTTTTTACCTTAAAAAAATTGATAATTGGTCACAACTGATAATTTACGCTTCCATATGGAAATGAAGAAAAAGACACTGTTATTCAGATCCATACAATTTCTCGCACGCGCGCTCGCACCTGTGGGATTTATGGTGTCATCCTTTTGGTTAGTAACATGTCATCATGATTTTTCGGCCATCGGCGTAACTGTTCATCAACACCCGTGAGCCTAATGCGCGTGACGCTCACTACGTCGTTGCCCCTGCACAATCGATAGTGCAATCCGTATCGTCTTGCTAAAGTGAGCTCGTGTTGATTTTCTTTCCTCAACACCAACATCCGAATTTGAACTCACCGACTGTAAGCGTAATCAAGGCAATCTAATATACAGCATATCAACTGGTAGGGGTGTAATGTAACATCTTTGGACCGTCAGTGAGATTATTATTTTCCTCGTATAATATTTTCCTCAGCGCTGCTGCGCTTCAGGAAAATACAATCCCTTGGGAAATATTTAATCCCTGACGGTCCAAAGAATCGTTATTATTACACCTGTACAGTAATAATCTGTATAATAAGGGCAATTGTAAAATAACATGAAGTAAAGTAACTGATCATTTGGTTATTTGTCAAATATGGTGATTGTTGTTTTATTTGTTATTTCTGTCGCTTTATCCATCACTATTTGATTCAAAGCTGTTTACTTTTTGTTACTGTTCACCTTATCCCTCGAAAGTGCTGGGCAATTTGTAAAACAATATGAAATTGGCCAAGCTAATTTATGACACAAATTTTAACTGGGTTTGGTGACCCTTTTTAAAATCATTTAAGAAATATTAGAAATTAGATATATTTGATTTAAATCGTACATTTGTTAAAATATTCATATTTGTTTTTAAAATAATCCAACCATTGCCAGAATTTGAATCAATTTATCATTCAAAACCTTTGACTTTTCAATAACGACAAAATTGAACAAAATCACATCTTAAATTTAGTGAAAAAAAAAAGTTTCATCATTTGTCAGATGATTCACTTAAATCAGTTCTTTTAATCATTGATTTGAGTAATGATTTACATGTAATTAAATCACTACCAGCAAAGCCTGAATTTTAACTCTTAGCCTGCCAAAGTCACAGATCTGCACCAAATAATAGGCCTACACATAAAGTCCTCTAACTAATTCTAGCAAATATTTTTTTATCAAAAGTTAAACTTACTGTATACCTAAAAGTGAGATACAGTGGTCTCCGCTTAATGGGGTAACATTTAAAGGGGTACTCCTGTTAAATGGGTAAGTTTTAGCAAAATATTTCTTATGTTTCTTATTGAAATTTTCTCCATTTAATAGGGTACTCCTGTTAAATGGGTAGAAAATGCCTTGCAAATGCCTACCCAATTAAGTAGAGACGACTGTACTAATCTGTCTTCGTTCATGACAATGTAGGACCCATCAAACACAGAAGTTTATAACAGTCATTGACTGTTGTTGAAGATAACAGAGAACAGTTAGTGGAGTATTAAGGTTGGGTAATTTACCGCTATGCAGGAAAGAATGGTATTTGTGACCTCAAGGCCTTGAACCTGGCAGACTGTCATTGAGATACCCATGAAGATAAATGAGATAACAGAACATAAATTACACCCACAAATGGATTAATGCATCAAAACAAAGTGAAAAACATCCTCAGCCAGTCAAAAATAGGTCATAGATAGCCACTGACACAATCAGATCTGATTGAATCACATTGTGTTTTGTATGAGGTGATCACATGAACTAGAGTAACTAGTTGTAACTGGAGGCACCACCAGGATAAAATCTTAGGAAGGTTGAGAACACACTTGGGGGTGAATTGTCAAATTCATGAATTATACTGTGAAAAACCCCTGATTTTCTATGTTTTTAAAATTTCAGGGGTGGGGGGGGGGGGGCTGCTCCCTCTGCCCCCTCCCAATGGTACAGCTCCTGACTGTAATAACCCTACACCATCAACCTCTTCCTTTTGGTCATTCTGTAAACATTTCTATCATCCTTTCATGATATATGACATTGTAACAGCAGACGTCAGAAAACAACATCAAAACCTCCTGAAAATTATGATTTTGGTATTATCAAAGAGAAAACATCAGTAACACTATGTCTTTTTTTTATATCTCACCAATTATCAGGGCATTAGTAGATGATATACATGTAGCTCTATCTAAAATATCTAAACTGACAAAGGCAGGAAATATTATTTTCACCATTTATTAAAACTAAACTTTGGATTTACACATCATTAATGCATTGCACAATACAAAAAAGGCAGCCATACTTTTGTGAACTTTCATGGGTTATTGACCATCACGGTGGAATGCATGAGTACATAAAGAAGATGACTTTAACTTTAAACATACTGATACACTGACCTCTATACAATTAATGTATATGTTGTACATGTACATGAACCTTTCCTTGACATTCAAACTGGGACACTCTGTCTGCATGGATCAGAAAAGGAGAATTACTTCATGATATGATAACATTGAACCAGAATGCATTCCTTTCCTTCTCGGCTTTGATTCTCATTACAATTTATCCTGCAGATCCAGCTGCTAGCACATCTGAAATACCCTGTATTTATTTTCTTGTTTAGTCCAGTCCAGACACGTAGATTAGGGAGGGGCATGTTCAGATTGTTATCGTTGGGGGCAGGTTGGGGAGAATATAACTGCAATTATATTTAACGGACACTAAGAATAAGATATCTAGAGCCAGGGTCTATGGAGAATGCTTGTTATATTGAAGTCAAATTGTCTCCAACAGGTTAATGCAACAAAATAAACAATAAATGGTCTGCATGTATTTGATATTTGGCATTTGATTTATTAATTACCACGTGTTTCTAGGAGTAGGGGTAATAAAGTGTTTCTCCCTCCCACTGTGTCTCTGCTTCAGAAATATGAAATCTGACAAAAAAATAAACAATAAATTGTGTACATATCATATTGGGCACATATTTGATTTATTATCGTATCTAAAGTGTGTAGACTATTGTTCTCTGGCACGTACATCTGTGTTTCTATGGATAGGGGTAAAAGTGTTTTCTCCCTTCCACTGTGTCTCTGTTTAAAATATAAATATTTAGTCTGACAAAGAAAATAAACAATAAATGGTATATCATATTTGGCACATATCTGATTTATCGCCATATCTAATAATAAGTGTGCAATGTTGTCTGGCGTGTACTGGTACATCTATGTCTGTGTTTCTAGGGGTAGGGGGTAAACGTGTTTTCCCCTCTCCCTGGCTGTATCTCTGTTTCTGAAATAAATATTTAGTCTGACCTAGTAGGGTTACTTTCAGAGGAAATGTGGAAGATTTTATTTGTGTCGCCACTGGATTACGGAACATTGCCAATTGGTTCATGTCTCTACATGATTTAAAAAAAAAATCACAAGGTTGTTTGATCTTCCTGGTTTTCGATAGCTGAAATTTACAATATCACAAAATTTCTAGCAATTCTAGACCTGACAGCAGTTTACCTTCACATTGTAATCCTTATTGGTCGAGCATTAATTATACGATATCTAGCCTTCAAAAGCAACCGCAAAGAAGACGTGATCGAGTGAAAATTATAATATCGGTTTCCTGCTTGAGACATGGTGGATCGTCAATGTCAAAAATTGCTGACATTGAAAATATCATTGTTCTTCATTATTAACACTAATATGGCCACTCCAGACCCTTAGTGAAAAGATATTTATAAAAATGTCCAGATAAGTGTCAACTCAAGTTGATTGTAATTGATGTCCGTGGAATGGCCAGATGATAATGATTAACTCCTTTGTTATATCAGAACTTACATGTAGTTCTAAAACAGTACATTTACAAGGATTTGTTTTCTTTTTTTTTACATAAGGAAAAATGACCAATATACCGAGGTGTTACTGATAGTAATCAATGGGTATCCATTATCCAAGGTGTCAATGGATGTTGGGGCGGGGTAGGGCAAGACAGAAGATCAGGTGCATTGGAAAACAAAATGAGGGCAAAATTATTGTTTGTCTCCTCCTACATGTAACTGTATGGAATGTACTTTATACTGTCTTACACTGGGACCATGGTGGACATGACAAGTTTAATGTTATTTTATTTTTATTTTTTTTTACTTGGGGGGGGGGAGGCAGGGGTGTTGATTGATTGATATCAACACATCCACCTTAAAACAGTTAACATAATGTTTTTGATAAGGTTTTTTTCAATTAACAGAATGAACTATAAAAATATTAAATATCATCTCAGCCAATTTACTTTAAAAATATGGAATTGAACGTGGGCCCTATTGATACTTTATCATCTTGTTTTTTGTGTTTTTCAATGTGATTAAATTTACATTGCCGGCCTGCATGTACGTGTAATTATATCATATGGTGTTTATCTATGAATGTACTTCTTATACATATCAGTTGTTAATTAATTCATTTGCTGGGTCAAACGTACGTGATCAGACTTGAATCTGAATGGGGAACCTGGATGAATATTATATCTAACTAACTAATTAACTAACTAATTAAGTAACTTACTTACTTACCAAATAGCTAACTTATTAACTACCTTACTAACTAAATAAATTATTAAATGACTAAATCAATCAATAAGTAAATAAAGATAAATAAAGAGCATTTTATGGGTGGGGGTGGGGGTTGGTAGCAAATTATTTTATTAAAGATTACCTTTACACTTCCCACTACTCATAATTTATTCGTCATATGTCAACAAATTGTAACATATACACAAGATAAGCAATAAATGTACAGCAAATCTAATTTACAATTAACTTTAACTATAAATTATGGTATAAATGTCTCATTTGATGCATTTCTTTTCTGACTGGGTCAAAATCCAAGCACAAAATGGCATCTTGTGCAAATCAATTTTCTTTACTGCATTCCAACAATAGGTCAATAACATGATAAAACCAAAGATTTATTGCTTGGTAATAAACCAGTTAACCATTAAAAACAATTTCTCCAACTGCCAATGTTTTTAATCAATTTCAAGTCTCAACATGTTTCCCAATTTATGGAAACAATGGGGTAGGTTTTCCTGCCCAATTCCATAACAACTTGGGTTTGATAATCTGTACAACTAGGATTTGGTGGAATGAAAACTGACAACTCATTAAAACCAATGTTGTTTAACTCATACTGTCCCGTAACTTAGCAACCAGTGTCTGGAGTGGATAGGATTAGCAATACTTAGGAAATAGGGGATTAAAGAAAGTACTCCACTACCAGACATGAATGGATCATGTCTGTGCTTGTCAGAGGGTGAATCAGAAGTCTTGTGGTTTTACTTAAACTGAATTTGAAGTTCCTGGTCTACGTTTGATGACAATTTGATGACACGCAATGACTTAAAAGTTCGGTGATGGATGTGGTCGCATAAATACACCTTGTTATTTATCTAAGGTAAAACATTCCTGTACTGTGGTTTTGAGGAAGGTGAAAAACCCACTCTCTCACTTCATGACTACAGGTGTAAAGGATTCTGCTCAGTGTACCTTGTTTCAAGGAACTGAATGGCCTTTCAAAAAGGAAATTGGAATATGGAAATCTGGGAAATCTTGTGGTGCGTTTATTCAAACATTTTAGCAAGGTGACCTATCAGTAACATTTTTAATCTGTCAAGGTGTCATTAACTTGACGTTGTAAGTAAAATATTTTCTGATTGATGGTACTTCTTGTTGCTTTCTTTCTAAGTACAAATTGTAGAGGAAAAAGGAACCACTAAGACCCCGTTTACAGTGCAGGGCCGGGCCGAGCCCGGGCCGAGCCCAGGCCAAGCCCGGCTTTAATTGCGGTACTCGGCCCTCGAATTATAGTGCGTTTACGTGCCGGCATCGGCCCGCGCAGTATAACTTCAACCTTTTCAATATATTTGTCGTCAGTGGCGCTATGCATGTCAAACAAAATCGATCTATTAGGAGCGCGCCGGGGTCACAGAGCGAAGTGCATGGCCCCGCATTTTGGCTGAGAATGGTTTACAGTGTGAGAAAAGGCCGGGCCGAGCCCAGGCTTGCCGGGCCTGCAGTTTTGGCAAATGCGCGGCCGTTTTTGGCCCCGCATTTGGCCATTTGAGCGTTTACAGTGAGGCTCGGCCCGGGCTCGGCCGCGGCTCGGCCGCGGCTCAGCCGCGGCTCGGCCCCCACTGTAAACGGGGTCTACGTTTAGGGAAAAAATTGTAAGGGTGTGAGGGTAGCAACAGTTACATTTGATGGATATTAATAGGGCAAAATAATAAAAAAAAATAGTGTGCATTATATTTCACATTTGGCATATATATTTGTAGTCACCAAATGGGTTTTGATTACTTTGAGACATAACTGGTGAGTGAAAGCCTTTTCCCTTTGAGGGTGGGGGAAGATGGGCAGCGTACACGGTGTTTGTTATCTTAAGTATTAAATATGCACACATATAATATGTATGATAAAATTTTCAAAATTTTCCATAAAATATTTTCTATATTGGGACAGACACAAATTTGTACTATCATTTTTATCATACATGTAGCTAAATGTACTCAATTACAATCAGTTTTTACTTTGAAATGTTAATTCCGACAAATACAGCCATTGAAACTCTATAAAATAAATCCAAACTTTTAAACGGAATAGTCCTAAATTGCCAGTAAAATTGGTAGGTTACAAGAAATTTGATATTTCATCACATAAGGAAACTGGATTCTTTCAGGAAATATGAAACTTATTACAATTTATGAAAATTATTACAGTAAAAATAGAATTACATATTTGGGAAAGGAATATTTTTGTCTGAAACTTTTTGTATGCAATTTTGTTTATCACCATGATTAAAAAAATGATAATAATAATAAATTACAGCACATGACGTAACACTCAACAGGTTGACCAATATGGCATTATCTGAAAATGCACAAACACAAAAGCATGAATATGCATTTCAAAGAAATAATGGTGTACAATAAGTACAATACAATGTAAGTGAGTACACTGTAAAATAATAGTAGTTTAACTACACTTCCTCCTTCCTTTTGATACTCAAATTCAACATTTTAATTGCCAACAAGCACATAAATCAAGAATACTATTATAGGAATTTCGTCTAGAATGAACCAATCTCGTTTTTTCATAAACATCCTTCCTCAAGAAAGGAAGTATGGTGTTTACAATTATGAAAAGGTATCATGGTTTATCAATGAAATTGGTACTCTTTCACAGGGCTCAACGTAAACGCATGAATTATCTCTCCTTGCAAATGTTATGATATCAACTTTGACATTCAAATTCTAAAAACCATGACAATAAAGACGGTGAGCAAATCACATCCGATTTATACACACACAAACAAACGTATCACATGTGACGCACTTAGCTTTTTCTACACGCACGTATGAGCTTTTCAATGCAGCTATGGAAGTGCGTTTCTACAGACATCCTGCCCTGTGCGTGTAAGTCATTAACTTGACGTTACTCAGTTGTGAATGATAGAGGGCAGCAGATAAGGGATGTTTACAATGCAACTGAAAATAGATTTCCAGGATGTAGTAGGTTCGAGGTACAACTACAAAACAAGGATGTGATACAATTATACCAGTTCTGATCTTTAAGGTTGAGTATAATTTTGGTATACATGTATGTTGAAATACAATTCTTTTCTCCTATTTTTTTTTAGATGGGCCTACGCTATAATAATAATATGATATAGAATAATATAATAGCATTTTATTTACCCAGGGTAGCCTCTTCACTGACAAGCACTGCTCTCGTGGAGGGCCCTGCAACTATTACCCCAATTTTCACTAGGTTTCACTCCTACATGTAGGTGCAGTGCAGCAATGTGGATAAATCACCTAGCTGAAGGATGGAAGTGCATGTGGCTGGAATCGAACTCGCCTTTCAAGCGTGAAGACAGAGAATTTGCCACTACACTATGGCACCTTCACTAATCAATTAATTCACTGAAAATCGTGTGACCCATCACAACAAAAGCCTGTATAAGGTCGCAAACTCTAAAACACAGAAGTTTAACAAAATAAATTTGAACATTCAATACCTATCAAAATTCGGCACGTAATATCTTACATGCACTGTATGAATAAATATTAACATTTAGATATTTTATGCTAATCAACCAATGTCTAGTTTTTGTGTCTTTTTATTTTGCAACTTTATAACATTTGGCTGTTGTGGCTACAGGCCACATATGATCTGAAACACTTTCACTTTTGAGAAATTACAAAATTGTTGGCCCTCCCCTAACTGCTGTATGATCATCTGATCGCGTGAGATCAGGAGTGTTGATGCGTGACTATAATCATGTGATTCCTTGATATCACATGACTGCACATACTTTACAGGATATACAGTACTACAGCACGTGTACTACGAATGTTGACCTATTTGTTTTCTTATTGGTAGCACCCCCTTCCATCCTCTTTCCTGATGCTACCTTTCCATTCAGTAGTACATTGGTCAGGTGTAAATGGGTCCTCAAATCAATCTATTGCAAGAAGGGCATTCACACTAAAATTATTCTGTGCTTCTACACCTTCCATACTGGTAGCACACTCTGGTCAGTTGTAAGCAGGTCCTCATATCCATCCTCTGAAAGAGGGACATTTACAAAAACCTCGTCTTACAATGATTCAAATCCTACTAATTGCATATATTCAATACTACTTAATTAAACTTGGTCAGGTGTAAACAGGGCATTAACTGGTCCTCAAATCAATTCTGTTCAAAAGGGGCATTCACACTTAATACTTCCTCAGATTATTCAAAAACACATTATGCTCAGTGAATCTATGAAATGTTGGTCCATTGTTGACATGTTGTTTTGGTGTAAAAAGGTCCTCAAATCAATCCACTGTCATAGGAACATACACACTAAAACCACTTCCTACAATCATTCAAAAACCATACATGATGCTCAGTGCATCCATGGAACGTTATTTTGAATGTTGTTGTGTACTATCTATGGTATAAGAGGTTTTGCATGAAACCAATTCAAGGACTGACCATTAAATTGCTGGCATGGCATGTGGTATATCAATTCGAATCAAAATTATTTTCCTGTTTTGCTGGTTACTATGGCAATAAAATGCTCAAAATACTAGTATATACAACAGCAGACAGATTTTTTTTCTAAATCTGAAAGCATGCTTCACACAATCAGTATATTTTCCATTTGAATTTATTCAAATTTATCTCTGTATATATATATATATTTTTTTTTTGAAGGCCCACTGTCAACAGTCAACTAAATCACAGAGAGGATGGCAACTAGTCTTGGAATACAGGCACATATTCATGAACATGGTCTGTTGCAGTGCCATATAGTGTACAGATTGTGGGAGGAAAACAAATGTATTTTTTCCACACTGTCATGGCTGTTTCTCGATCTTGTATTATGGGTGTCATTAGTGCACCCTATTGATGATTTTAGTCAAAAGAGGGCATTTTTTATCCTGTCATGACAGTGGGCCTTTAATATTGACAGTCATTATTTTTCTACCCTGTCTCTGACAATCTTATTTCAATATAACACACATTCTTCATAGACCCCAGCAAGAGTTATCTCATTCTTAGTCTCCAATGGGTTAAAACAGATTTGCATCCTACCAAGAATTAGCAGTATATAAAATTTCACATCATATCCCGTTTCAGTTTGTTCCTTTCAAACACACTCCAATCACCAGGTCACACACTAAAGTTACTGATTGATGGCAGTATGAGGATAAGGTTACTCCTAAGCAAGCCACAGGCCACAAATGGTGGTAGTGGCTTTGTCCTTCTTATTTTTTCAGCAAACCACTCAGTGGGAAATCCCACCTACAGTGTATGACTTAAGAATTGAGTAATATACATGTAGTAGCCTTCTTTTTCATCTAGAAAAATCCCCAAAGAAAGATACATGAAAACTAGAGCAGTTTAACAGACTGTGCAAAGTCAATGGATATGCCTCTGCACTCATTCTCACCTAATTTGATTTATATTAAAAAGTCTTGATCATATACCCAACCTATTCAGTCTCAATTCAACACCATGCAACTTTTTCTACTTCCAGAGGTTGCTCACTCTGCAGATGTGACTTTTTCTACCTTCAGAGTACATACGTGTACATGTGCTCCAGTGACAATATCATGAATAAGACAAAGAGTTCAAGGGTTAGGGGTGTCATTGGGTTTACAGTTCAGAATGGTTAGGATTTAGGGTTGAGGTTGGGTATAGGGTATAGTTTTGGTCAATCAGACAATGTTTTTGTCAATCTTTCACAAAGAATTCTATTGTCACCCCATGCAGACATCAGAAAACAACATCAAACGTACTGAAAATTGCTCATAGTGACAAATCATGATGTTTAAATTATACGAGAACATCTAGAAGTATAGATATATATTGTATATCTATGGGAAATGTCCGGGGTACCCCCCCCCCCTAAAAAAAAAAAAACATTTTGAGTAATTTCTCAAAATTGGGAGAGTTTCAGAGTGAGCAATACTGGGGCATTGATGGGACATATAGGTGTATCTAAAAAACATAATTTCAAAGAATTTCATTTTACCATTTACCAAATCTATACCTTGGCTTTAAGGTTAGGGTTGAGAGGTTAGGGTTAGTGTAACTATACAATTGTTACTGATCAAAGCAAATGTCATAGAACATCTGTCCATCTCCCAGTGACTCATTGCCATTGTATTTTTACATTTAAAACAAATAATTGATTTCAATTCAAGTTACTGCAGAAGGATTTCCTGCCTGAAATAAGGAGGGATACCAGTGAGACCATCCGGTCACTACATGGAAATGTGGACTGCCCATTATGTAATTCACATGAAATGAACCAGGGGAAATCCCTAAAATTTTGATACAGAATGCCAGTTACGAGTAAAATTGATTGTCTTTGAAAATGAAAATGAAACTTTCCAACTATGAAACTAAAAGTGATATACTGTATTTATAAGGCCACATTTCTACAAGGATGAATATGAAAGCTATATCAGCAAGGCCAGAAATATATAAATATGAATGTAGGTGTACTTAGAGGTCAGTTTTACTTTCTTGTTATGGTCTTTAATTAAATATATTTCAATTGACCCACATACACCTTATCTTATAAATAAAATTATAATAAACAGCTTTCAAAAATATCAAGCTACAAATGGAAAGGCTAACAGTGTTAATTATTTTGATTTGAGGATTTTTCTGAAATCTAAAATCTGGGTCAAGTTGACGATATAATGACAGTGATATAGGCCACAAATTCTACAAAGATGAATGTGAAAGCCATTCTGTATGAACAGGGCTGAAAACATAAATATGAAGAAAGGAGTATTTTAGCTTTGCTTTCTCGTTATGGTCTTTAATTGAATATATTTCAATTGACCCAAATACATCTAATATGAAGACAAAAAAATAGAAATTGTTTCCAAAAATATCAAGCCACAAATGGAAAGGCTAAATGCATCAGTTATTTTGATTTGGGGATTTTTTTCTGAAATCTAAAAGCCTCAGTTATTTTGATTTGGGGATTTTTTTCTGAAATCTAAAAGCCTCAGTTAAGTTTTAATTAGTCTGATATTAATTAATATATCATCAAACAACAGAAAACAACAAGCCTACTAAAATTTTCTTTTTGCTTTAAATGATATAGTGTGGAACTGTGGACTTTATATAATCAACAAGAAGATATCAATCTGTACATTACCTGCAACAAAATATACTCTTCTCTACCAAGTCTGCCCCCAACACTTTTATTTCTGGTAATTTTTTTTTCCAACTCCGAATCCTTTCACACGATACCATTTTCAGGGAACTAATCGATCATGTTATACGTGTAGGTCTATATAAAAACACAATACAGTGTAGGAGGAAAATGATAAATTATCCCCATATTGCCTTTGTTGCATTGTACATGTACATGCAGTGTCATACTGTGTGGTACATCCCTTTATTATTGGGGTACCTGTATAATCATAATAACCCATAGAAGAATATAGAGTATGCTATTAAAGGTTAGTGACATGATTGGGAACATGCACTTGAAAATGCCTCAAGAACCAAATGAGTTAAAATATATACCAACTATACACTAGTAGGAGTGGGTCTCCCACCTGAGAGGATTTGTCTGTAATTTGTTTACTTAAGGAGAATCAAGCATAAACATAGGAGTATCTTAATTTTATCCAGGGACAATGAAAATAAGCCCCATATAGAGAGCCACACGGCAGGTTTCCGTGCTACGAATGATATCGACATTGTTTATTTTAGAACGAGTCAACGTTTGACTACAAGATTTTCACAGGAGAATCCTTGCATAGTTTACTTGATTCTAGAGTAGTTTCAGCCCAAGTTGAGGACTACCCGCAATGATGTCATTTACCTTTAAAGGTATTGGCTAACATTTACCACAGTTAAAAATACCATTGTCTTTGATGAGGTCTAAAAATGAAGCCCTGAAAAAATTGTATTTCAAAATGATTATTTAGTGCTTTTAAAAAGTGAAAATCGTAAGTTGACCAGATTCACTTGCCCATTTCCTCCCATAGACTTACTGTGTGTACACCTAGGTTAATAAAACTCGCCCCGAGTTTTATTGTTTATTCATATAACTTGCCATTGGCAGTGTAACTTTCCAAACTTTTGTATTCTAGGGTGTTTATTTGTCCATTTGAACACTACTATGTAGCTCAGATATCAAAGTTCGACATTTTTTTAAATTGAAGCTCCACAATGTTAGCCTATCACTTTAAGACTAATGCTAATATAAATAACTACATGGTAAATGATCCCTAACCAGCTGACCTAGTAATAACAGCCGACGGTAGGTAGGTATGGATTATCTTCAACATATAGATGTGTAACAGCTTGGCAGGATAATGAACAGAAACTATACACATGTATACGTGCAAGCAGCCTACTACATGTATATTTTCAATGGTGTGTGTGTTTGTATGTGTGCATGTATGTATCCATGTGTGTGTGGGGGGGGGGGGGGGGGTAGAGCACTGGCCCTCTATACAAACATGTGTACACATGTAAATTTTTCAATTGTTTTTCAGTATTTGGACTTGTTCACTAGAGGTAAAAAAGGTGACATTCACAGTAGATACAAGATTTTTCCAGGGGGTGGCTGACAAGCAAGATCAGCGACATCTGTTTTTGCTTCCCCCTTTTTTACACCAAAAACTGAAAAAATGGGGAGTGGACATACCCCCCTCCCCCAATCTGCAGCTGACTTGAATTTTAAAATACAATTATCTTCAAAAATATAGATTCATTTTTGTTTTGTTTTTACAGTAGTTACATACATTCAAATTAAAAAATAAAGAATTGAATAAAGCTTTCATTTGCATTACAGGGTAAGCACCACAAAAAACTACAAATTGTGTATGTAATGAAGGTAAACTATTGATAAACATTCTGTTAATCAATAATTCATCTCATTTTTGTTGGATTTCATAATCATTTCCAAAATATAGGCCTGTATTTTTTTTATCAATCTCCAATGGTTTTCAACCTCAGGTACCCTAGGGCTTATCACTGTTATGTTGCCCTCCAGTGACTGACCGTAACATGCGAAAAATCAGGATCACGATGGTTTTTTTTTTTAGCAGACCCAAAATATACAAAAATTACAAACTCACCATTTTCAGGAGAAAATGTCAGATTTGAGCGAAGAATTTACCAAAATTCCTATTCAATGACTTAAAATAGCACTTTTTTATGCATTTTGCTTATTTAAAGATCCATAAAAAAATATCGGGGAACTCTACTCTTGCACAGTTTCGTCCGACATATACTTGCACAATACACTACGTACATGTGTATTGGTTACATCTGGGTTTTGCTGTGGTAAAAAATTAATAAATAAAAAAATAATAAAAAAATAATAAAATCAAAAAATCAAAAAAAAATATCGAACGACCGACCTAATTTTTTTAAATTTCTGACTTGAGGGCAACATAACAAGTTTTTTTTTAGGCCTTATCTCAAGACTGATCCCTAGGGCTGCATGGAATGATTAGTCTTTGTGAAATTACCTTTTTAAATATTTAGTGTTCAATAATGGGTATATGACTGTCATTGCCAGTGTACCTCTTATCATTTGTCATAAAGAAAGAGAACAAGTCATGCCCTTAAGTCTCGACATGTTTCATGAATGATTTACTTGCGTAATCCCAACACCAATACGTATACCACATTTTAAGAACATTGGTCAAAAATTCTAAAGTAATTTGATCCATGATTTTCTTCGCTGATTTATTGCCATAAAAGTACCATAGCCATGTCATTGCAATTTCCAACACATTCAAATGTGTCTTCCATGTTTTCACTAAAAACCTAGTTTGTATGTGGCAAATGTGTGTACCATATTTGTGGCGTGGAATTGCACCAGTGACACAATTAAGAGTTATATCATCATAAATTACAGTATTTACCCTAAAAAAAACCTTTAAAAATCCTTGCAGTTCCAAGTTACAAACCTAGTTTGCAATTCCTAGTTGCAAAATTCTGCAGTTTATTTATAACAACAACAAATTAATTCTTCACACAAATTTAGAAAAAAAAATATCTTTGACAAACCGTTCGAGAAGAAAGTATGATTATATTTTCATTGTAGTATTGATGTATGGAAATTGTGTTCTTGAAATCTAATAAATCAAATTATGTTGAATTACAAGTGTGCAAGGCCAGACTATACAAATTACGTTTCCCCACTTTTCCTATGTCGGCTGATTTATCAGTACAGACCTGAAGGACAATTAAACAAACACAGAAAATTTGTAATATTTACCCAAGGACATTCACTGCAATTTCAATGTTTATCAAATTTAATTCATCTTGCTTGTTATGCAGCCACACTTGCAGTGCATAACAAGCAATATATGATATAATATATACTACAAAATAATACATAACAAAATTAAAGTGATAGGCTAACATTGTGGAGCTTCGATTTAAAAAATTGTCAAACTTTGATATCTGAGCTACATAGTAGTGTTCAAATAGATACGAAGTTTGGAAAGTTACACTGCAATGGCAGTTATGCATGAAATAAACAATTAAACTACGGGCGAGTTTTAATAGCCTAGGTGTCACACAGTAAGTCTATGGGAGGAAATGGCAAGTGCATCTGTCAACTTACGATTTCAACTTTTTAAAGCTTAAATAATCATTTTGAAATACAATTTTTTCAGGGCTTCATTTTTAGACCTCATCAAAGACAATGGTAGCATGGGGAATCATGTAGCTCAGATTTTTTTTAACTGTGGTAAATGTAAGCCAATACCTTTAAGCTTCAGGTATGTATTACAGTTCGAACTCGATTAACCGGCTACATTGGGACATCTCTGCGTCCCGTACGACACGTGACATTTTCACCTCTAATTCACCCATAAACAACAATTTTTTTTGGTTGTCATTTTTTCACAAGGCTACCCACTAGTACTTTATAATTACCACAAAACAAATTTTTATTGCTCAAGCATTCAGCCAAGAGACCAGAAATTGTTGTCAAAATGTCCCGTACAACACGCATGGAATCGCCCACTAGCTGTTTTTAAGTGTCTCCTGTAGAAAGGCAAAGAAGAGAAATAATTCCTACAATTGTTCAATTTAATTGTACAACTGTGCACAGATGCAACATTTGCGTGCAAAGGGTTAATAGTAGAAAAGATGGGCTCTTCATAGTCAAATTATTTTAGCCTATACATGTATGTATTCAGGTTGTAATTATGTCTCTGATTTGAACGAACACCAAATATGTGGACCTACTAAAATGAAGAGAGGACAACTTCTGGGGACCTCCTGACAGACTGAAGGCCCAATAGATTGGAAGTTGGAAGGTCATACACTTTTGCAGACCTGCACCTTATATTTCTCACAAAATAAAATCAAAGCAGTGGACCCTTCAAAAGGAAAAAGAATCATGCAAAATACTAAAATTGCACACATAGGTGCATGCAGCATCAGTTGCTCTTATAAAGTGCAAACGCTTAGTATTTTCAGTCTATTAGACCTTTAGTTTGTCGGCCCTTTGGTCTAGATACAAGTACTGAATTTGGAAGGTTTCTTGTGTCTTCAGCCCCAGATACTTTTCAATCATATACAGTCCCATTCTTCACCCTCATTTTAGTGCGCAGGGTTATAACACCTCAAAAGCCCTATTCAGATAGAAAATGGTGAAGGTGAGCCGGTTCAGAGCGGTCTTAAAACACTCCATCAACTCCCTTCAGACAGCACAAAATTGGCGTAGCAGCTACGCCTTTTCGCCATCTTAAACTATTCACACAGCAACCAGAAAGGTGGAGTCATTACTCGACACTCGATACTGGAACCGGAAGTGTGTATTATGTACCCTCGATTGTCTTTTGTTTTTCGGCGCAGATGATGGTGAACTCTGCATTCATCACTGCGCAAAGAGTAGCAGAGGCAGTTCAACTCATTCAGACAGAAGGTGGAGCGTATTAGCACTCCTATTCGCCGGCTCTGAAACACCTCCGGAGGTTTTTCAGAGCCGGCTCAGAGCCGACGAATTTGGGCTATCTGAAGGGGGTTTGGTGTGTAGAGAGATGCACTTAATAAAATGGCTCATAATGCTTGGAGGGTTAATTTTACATAGTGTAGCTCTATCATATTGTCTCATGCATGTCAATCATTGCAGTGCTCTGTGCTTTGTAACTAAATTGACAGTATCCAAGGAAGGCTTTTGAGTTTGATTCCTATCCTACATCAATCCTCTATTGCCTAAAGAGAGGCGTGCATGATAAGATGAAAAATATAGGGTCGAAAATATGTTTATTCAGTGTGTGTGTGGGGGGGGGGAGAAGGGGGGGGGAGGAAGGGGGGGGAGGGGAAGAGGGTAGTCTGAGTTCAAGCCCCCTAGCCTAGACCTGATTTTTGGATTGCTCAAACACTACATTACCTTTGGGGCTTCATGTATGGAACCTCCCCTCCCCCGCTCCTCCCCTACCAAGCCTTGTTTTTCTTCAAATATTCTTGCACCATAAGTCATGACAAGAAATTGTCCCCTGCCCCATGATTCCTGACAATGTAAAATTTGCCAATCAGAATTATTTTGTTTTTGGAGGCTACATGGATTTACTAATACTAGTATCTTAAACACAGCATTTTGAACCCTCTGAGTAACAGCAACGGCTAATTTGTGATTTGGAAGGCAAAATGCATGAGCCCCCTTATTCACTATGCTGAAAAAAAAATATTATTTGCCAAATTGCTTTCACTATGGCCTTTTCATTATGGAAGCAACAGTTTAGACAATGAATCTCCATTGATTTTTTTAATATAAAATACTTGGAAGTGACTTAAAAATACTAGGAAAGGTTTGATACATCAATATAAAATTGGAACATCCGACAAGATCACATCTATTGTTAGATGCTTCCAACGGCGATCAATTCCAAACGAAAAACACGCACAAAAACCTTATTGCGCTCTATCGTGCTGCAAGCGCTATTGACACAATTGAGGGTTGGACGAAGGTAACACGTCGACGTGCGGTAGCACATTATTCACGACTGCATTAGTCTAATGGCTGAGTCAACACTGGAGTCAGATATGCCATGGCTTTGGTGTACACAGAGCACATTGCCAATTTCTGCCAAGTTGTTTAACTTGCCATATACGGGACATTCGTCGACGTGAAGCCTCCAACACGAGTTGATTAAAGCGTTGAAACAGCAAACATGACGTTGACAGAAAGTGGGGTTTGGACGGATCGGTTTCACCTTGAACTTTCATGCGTCGTGCTCATGATGTAGGATGGACAATGTTTTTTAATGTTCACATGTGGAGAATTTGATATGTTTCCACTAGCTTGCGAGCAGAGAAATGTCACATCCAATTTTTCTTTGTTTTATTTCGTACTCCCAGATTTCAACTCTTTCCCTCTCTCCATCTTTGATGCTCTGAATATTTTTATCAGCCAATTTTCTACATAATGTTCTGAATGTTTATATTTGATGTATTTTACATTATTGATCCTCTTCCAACAACTGCCAAGAATCATATTGCATAGTTTCGTTAAATATTGGGATTTGTAGCCTACCTGGTGTGCGAAGTCAGTGCTCAAAATTTGGTAGCCCAGTTAGACACACAAAATAATGGTTTTTCAGCTTTTAATAGCCTGATAGAGTATACACAGAAAACCATGAGCAATACAAAATTTATAATCTTGTCACCTTTTGTTCTCTTATCATCTTTCATGTGGAGCCTCAGTGGCGTGGTCAGCTGTCTACTCATTCCCCTGCACACTACATGTATACCTGCATACTCACATCTACGAAAGTCATTATTGAAGGGCCCTCACTTAAATCAGCCAGTTATAAGCAGTAATGGAGTCAAGGTCAGCTAGAGGCCAGATTTTGCCGGCCTTGGCCTTGGCCTCGGACCTAGTCACGTGTACAAAGTCTATGGGAATGAAATTTCCAGCGGCCTGAACTGTCGGCTTCGACTCAATCCTTGGTTATAAGGTTTTGGGGCAAATCTTGTTGGTATCCACCAAGATGATATCAAATCAAATCAAATTGAATCAAATCAAACTCACCCGAATGCCTGCGTGGCTTAGCGGTCGTCGCCTGACGTAGTCATCCTTACTTCGTTGTCGGTCCAGTTCTTCGATGATGTCGCTAGCGGGCATGATATCGTTGGCCGACGATAACCTCTTGACCTGCGGATGTCGCGATGATTCCTGCGAGTTGTTGGAGCTGTTAAGTAGGAGGTTGACGGTGTCGGGGGAGAGGGGTAGAGCTGCCGGGCTGGGTAATGAGGCATCCGATCTCTGTGAAGTGAAGCAAAGGAGAGTAATAGGAGATTTGAAACATTTACTTATATCACCATTCATTTCACGAAGGTCAAAGTCGAAGCTGTTTTATGGGAGGTTGACGATGGTTGGGGAGAGGGGTAGAGCCATAAGCTGCCGGCGCTATGAGGCATCAGATCTCTATGGAGGGAAGAAAAAGCACAATCAAAGGAAAGCCAAATTATTTACTTAATATCCCTATCTATTTCGTGAAAGTTACAGAAGAGGCTGTTTTAAGGGAGTTTGATGGTGTCGAAAGACAGGGGCAGACCTGCCGGGCAGGGTAATGAGGCCTTTTGAACTGTGAAATGAAACAAGAGTAGAGAAAACAAAAGTTGACAAAGTCAAAAGGTTCTTTTTCTTTTTCTTTTTCTTTTTGGAGGGGGGAGGAGGGTGGCAATAAAAATTATAAAGGTGGTTCAACAGATTCTTTTATGAAAATGACAACAATCCTTTCATGACTTTTTCTGAGTCTTTATCAAAAAAATGAACAGTCTGTATGTAATCAATATGATTTTAAGTGTGCTGGAAGTTTGCAATTTTTCATATCTCCAATTTTGTACTTGCTGGTTCTGTTTGGCCAATAATTTGCACAAGTACTGTACATGTGGACTCTTGTGGAGAGTATCAGTATCAACTGTTCCTTATGTTGTGTCTTCAAGTGTTACTGCTGAGGAATGGGTGAGATAGAGTATGAGAGCTGGATAATTTATACTGGAAATATGTTCAAAATTGCATTGACAATGACATGCAAGTCCATAGAGTGGAACTTTATTGAAACAATGGCCTACCATACTGATCAACAGCAACACAGGTGATGACCTTTTTGCAAACTAAGTTGAAACATGTTTCAAGTTTTGATACAATGATCAACCTCATATGACATGCAGATCAGATCTTTACACAAATTCAGAACCACATATTTATTGGTATTAAACTAGAAAACTTCAATACAATTCCATAAAGAAATGTATCCGCATTTGTACAACAATGAAACATTACACAAAAGTTGGTAACGACATGAACTCTTACAAAAAAGGGGCAAATCATGTCACTCCATTATCTATTGATGATAAAGAGACAAACTGCTAAACTCTGCATTAAATAAAATAAATCAAGAACAGACACAGAAAAATGTTAATGCATCACGGACAATGCTTGCGCATACTCTTTGAATGTTTAATCCATTTCACCAACTTCAAACACAGCTTTGTTAAAAACAAATACAAAGAAATTTACGTGATTCTCTTGGCTTCTGTTTTACAACAAGACGTAAATAACACTCCCCTCTCCTGAGCTGCATGGTTTAAATGCAACTCACACAGACCGCAGCTGAATAAACAGAGCTACGTTTAACGGTTGATGATATATCATCATTAAACTTACGAGTCAGACAAATTCATCACCGGACGTCAATAGGAGAAATGCACTCACAACCAGCTGGAACTGCATCTAGTGCTGAGATATATCTCTTCTGATTTGAATTAGGCCAACATTTTGTTCTATCTGCCTTTTAGCCGTTGTGACGTAATTTATGGTTACAACAGTGACACTAACAACTAGACAATCTTGTAGTCACAATCACGAGAAAATGCTTTCACGTGTTTGGCAGCCCAAAACAGAATCGTGATCTCGTCGTCTTGTAAGGTCCTTGATCGAGGCATCTCGGGTCGTGGAGAGAAAGTGGTCTGTCCTCGATCTTCCGCCACAGCGACGACTAAAAAAAGAAGAATTCTCTGTCGCTAATTTCGTCGGGATTAAGATGCCAGATGCCAGGGACAAGGAGATGCTTCAGCTTAAGCTGCTGCCACGGTAACCAGAAGCAATAGTCTTCATTGCAGACCATGATATATAACAGTATGATTTCAACAATATTTTGAACGTAAAGTGGACATAACATGCTAATATCCTTACATCAAATGATTGATTGAGGACACGCACTGATTTACTCTAATTTTGACAGAAATATTTTCAGTATTTATGTAAGTAAGGCAAGAACATTATTGTTTTTTTTTAGGGGGGGGGGGGTAGATATTTCTGGATTTTTCCAATTAAAGCAAATTTTTTAAGGCACAAAAGCAAGTTGTTTTGAAGCACTATTACATTGTTCAAAACTTGCAATGAAGCATATTGTGGAAACCACTGTATACACACTGGCAAAAATCTGTGATATCATTATATTCATCCAGGAGGAATGAATGAATAGACCACCCACCTAGATGAATACGAAGACATCACAGATTTACACCAGTGATTCTACAGTGGAGAAAGCTGAACAGAAAACAAGGTGAAGAAAAGAAAGGCAAAAAGAAGAAGAATGACAACCACAAGAACAAGAAGGAAAAGAAGAAGAGGAAGAAGAACATGAAGAAAAACAAGAAGAACAAGAAGTTCACAAGAGAAAGAATAATGATGTAAAAGCAGAAGAACCAAAGAGTCTTTGAAAAAGACTGTTAACATATACATTATGCATGAATTGCTGTGGAGTCTTACAGACAAGTCTAACTATTTCAGGAATTCTTGTTGGGGGAGAATGATTAGTAAATTCATTGAATATTTTGCCAGAAGTAAAGAATGCATGGCTGCATACATTTCATTACCTGCACTTGACATGCATTTGAGACAAAATAAGCGTGCGCCTTCTAGTACAAATGTGCAGATTTATGCAAAAATGCCTGTGGATTAAACTACAATCCTGCTTTTGCATATGTACCTGTAATGATGAATTTTTGAAAAATTATTGTTCAAACTTCCAAATTCAGTTATACAATTCAAGAAGAAAGACAGGCAGAAATGATAATAACAAGTCTGCCATTATCTCTACTTCTCGAAGAGTTGCAGCATATGTTCAAGAACAGCTTTTTATTGAATTTCATAGGTTTAAAAATGAATTAAAGTTTAAGCATAGGGAATGCCAGCAAAATAAACTAAGTTAAATTTGATAACCGCATTGCTTAATGATATGGCTTGTGTTATCAAATTGAAGTGGGTGAGTGCATGGAATTTCCCATTACAATCTGGGAATTACTTTTAATACATGTGAATTCATCTTCATCAAGTCTAAATCCTTCGAACACCGAGACAAGTATTTGCAATTTATGCAAATATAATTCAATTTCAATTTCCAGGAAATTACTTCAGTAGCTAAACTTAATAATGTTTCCACTTATATAATAAATATGCCTCAAAAAAAGGGGGGAAAGAAACATGTACAGTGTATTTCATACTGATTTACAAAATATGTTTAACTTCTACAATCAACGGTTTGGTAAAAAAAATCATTTTCGCCTAGCCTTTGCCAAACGTGTAGATCTACCATAAATTCTTTGTATGTCCAAAACAAATGAATATTGTACAAACACATACGTAATGTACATTAAAAATGTACAAGCAGAAGTGCAACCTAACTTTTAAGAACTGACAGACAGCCAAAATCTCGGCTTTTAATCAATAGCTAAATTTCCAAAGAAGATCCCTCGTTTACGACAATCTGCAGCAAGTATTCTGGGGATATTTGGCTAGCCTACTTGTATAAATCTTCGCTTCAAGCACAAGTGCATTTTACATGCATGAGAGCAAAAACAATAAAAAGGACCCCATTTCTTCCCTTTTTTTTTATTTGAGCCTTGCAAAGCTAACAGATCTTGACATATGTATGTATGCACAAGGGATTACTGTTTGGCTCAGAGCGTGGATTTACGAAATGTTAGATTTGTCTCTGGTGTATAAAAACTACAAGTTACAAATCGGGAGAGTCAAAGGGTTGGGAGGGGCCGGGGGTTGATGGGGGAGTGAGGGGAGGGGTAAAAAAAAAATTGAAAAGGTCATTCAGATTCTAGATATACTCTGTTATGCATGGAGCAACGGATTCCTCTGCTATCCACATAAGATGTGAAGTTGTTCTTATTGCTTTGTTTGTTTGTTTGTCTTTCCTTTTTTTTGGGGGGGGGATGTGGGGTTCTCTTATGCAGTGTTTCTGCTAATATCAGAAAGAACAGTTAGGAGTAATTGATGAGTGTAGAATAAGAAGTACTTAAGTCACATTTTGACGAAATTGAGTTAGTGATTGTTTTGAAGTCGTTACACGCCCGAAAATGTTTTTGACAAAATTTTGGACAATTTGACCCTTCCATAGTAGGGTTCAAGGGAGGGGTCAACCGGGGTCAAATTTTTAACTTGGTCTAATTTCTTCAAAATGTATCTCAAATTACTCAACTAATTACAAGGATTAAGAAAATATATTATTTATCATGTATTTTGTGCTTTGCTACTGAGATATGGGGTCACTTCCTGTCAAAGGTCAAATGAGGTCAAATTTAAAACGTCCAAATTTGACAAATTACATATGAACTTGTCCGTCATACAGAGGACATTCCAAAAATATATACAATTAAGTGTTTTTGATGTTCATTTAATCAAGAAATGCATTTGTTTTTCTGAGATCCTTGTTTTTTGTAGAAGAACTTAAGTCCACAATATTGATTATTGATTATTGGAAATCAATGTTTGTTTTAGTCCTATATTCATCTTTTATTGTGTCAATTAACTTCACCAAGTTTGGATGTACAACTCAAACAACTGTGATCTGCAGACAAATTTGAAAACTTTGAGCCTTTGTTTCTCAAAAGTAGTATTACAGTATGTGACTTCAGTACTTCTTATTCTACAGTCTTCAATTTGATTTCTGTTCTCACTGTACAACTACATGTAAGTCTAGATTTTTTAATCGTCTTAAATTAAACATTATTTTTTAATCAAAACAAATCCAATTTTCTCTCAGTTTTAAAATTCTGAATAGAAATGTTGATTACTTGCTATAAAATTGTATTGCTTTCTTTAGAAATGCACAGCTTTTTCTGGTTATGTATTCCTTGTGTAAGAACATTCAAGTCAAAATTAACTGCAGAGCCACTGATTTCGATGAAGAAAACCCTCTTACAGCCAGTCAATTTAAACTATTTTCATTATGAATCAGTCAAATATCAAAATGCTGGTTTCTTGCATTTGTAACAAAATTATTTCATTAACAATTGTTCCAAAAATAAAAAGAATTCCATGTTCTATGTGATATCCTATTTTTTATGCAATACAGAAACCTGTGGTCTCTGGTAACTGTTATTAACCAGTTGGAGACGATCTTATTTCACAATAACACACATTTTCCATAGACCCCAAAATGAGTTAACTCATACTTAGTCTCCAATGGGTTAATACAAAAATACTTAAAGGATACAAAAATAATCTCGGAGTAAAAGAAAAACTTGGCTACCCACATTTACTGACATAAATACTTTTGCTTCCTCATACATACTGTATTTGTTTTCCAAATAAAACGAAACTCCATACTGTACTTGTTTTCCAAATAAAACAAAACTCCATGGGAAAAATATATTTATAAATATACTAAAATATGGAATGACGAATGAGATTGATGCTTCAGAAGAGTCATTGTACTTTGAAGCTCACTGAAAGTTCCGTACATTAATCTTCGTTTGATGAGCACGGTAACATCAGTTCCTATCTGCAGTTGTCAGGTGCTACAGAATAATAATCTAATAAAATCTATCATCAGAGATGCATGAAATGGACTGTATTCAATAGGCAATAATGGGCTGTCATTTGAACATAAGCATGTCTTTACAACTGATGGGTGTTTGCCATCAACCCCCCCCCCTCCAAAATGTGTCACGTCAAATGACATTTGTTTTGCAAATACATGTGCATGTATAATACCGGCAATGAAAAGATTTACGTAACAGGGTGTTATATTAAGATGGGGAAATCCTCATCCTTTTTCATGGAGATGCTTTGATTTCGCGGTAACACACATTTTCCATACACCCAATATAAGATATCTCGTACTTGGTCTCTCAACGGGTTAACTTACTGCAGCAGTAGCTTGAAGATTGTGTTTATAATTTGCACACCCTGTAATGAGCTCATCCAGGAAAGGAGCTAAAGCCATTCACAATGTAACCATTCACACTTATCTAAACCTCTCACAAGACCTTGAGGTAAAAAGTCAGTTTTGTGAAAATAATTACCATGAAAAGTTGATATGAATAAATAAGTCGTTATGACCCATTTATCAATTTGAATTTACGCAACCGTTACACTAGGACACTAGCCTGCTTGCCAGGCAGTATTCTTGTGACATTAAGCGAAGATATCTCTACTAATCAAAGCTTGTACCGGGTCAGATAAGTAAAGCTGGACCAGTGCCAACTGGCCTCAGCTACACAGAAACAGGTGAATTCCTCACAATTTAGCAATAAGTGATGAAAGCTACAGCCCATGTCTGAAATCCAGAACATGCTAAACACGCAACTAGGGCAACTGGTATTATTTTGAAACCGGGAGATTTTCAAAATTTTGAACACCGTATTTTTATCTATCTTTCTTCCACCGGATCAAATCTGAAGAAAAACAGCATCTTCTACAAATCAAGATCTTTGTCTTTAACTATGTCATATCTCTCCCCCACGCCCAATTCAAGACAGACCAGCATATAATGTACCCTAATTCGGAGCTTGACACTAGCACTTGCTCGCTTGCCCGGGGCAAGTAAAATTTCATGTGGGACAAGTAAGAACTCAAAATGTTAAACTTTACTTGCCCGAGTGGGCAAGTAAAATTTTGATCATGAAATGAGCAAAATATGTCCATAAACAAGCAAAATATGTCTAAAATTTGTGTTCAGGTCTATTGTAACATTATTTCGTTCGTTGTACCTAATTTTATGACTCAACTTCATAAATCACACATATTGCAACCCCCAAAATTAAAATAATAAATGTCAAATGCAATAAAAAGCCTTATTGTTTGAAGATTGTGTCATTGATTTGTACGTCAAAAAACATCTATATGAATCAAATCAGCTGAAATCATATCCAATGTGAAGACTAATATAAATAAACACCTCTCATAGAGACTTGGGGTAAAATATTGAGTTTTGGTGAAAATCTGGACGGTTAAACTTCATCCTTTTTCAAATTGCTCAGGAGCAATTTAAAAAAATCCGCAACGTCAAACGTGCACGTGCCGTTCCAAAATGGTCCGATCAGCCGTTAGCCAAAGGTCGCGCAGGGGATAGCCGTTAACCAATCAGAGGGCTGCGCTGGTCTTGCTACGGTGCACAGTAACCGCGATTCGCAGTTTGAGCAAAATTGAAACTCGAGGAAAGAACAACATTCTGGTAACATGTCATTATTTTTTCTCATAAAACAACAAATTCATGACGTATGGATCTCAGACTTTCAACACACCATTTGTAAGTACTAAACTACCGTTTGGTATTGATAATGAAGGGAAGTAATGGACTTGCACATCCCTGACACAATCTTTAAATTCAGTAGCAAATCATTTTTAATGTTTTTGTTTATTCTTTATCGGGCAAGTAAATCTTTCATTTGGGCAAGTAAAAATCTGAAAGTGATAATTTCACTTGCCCGACGGGCAAGCAGGTAAAAACGTTAGTGTGGAGCCTTGTCTAATTGTACCTGATTTATGTTAAATTTGGAAGGGGAAACCCTACCCTTTCCATGGAGATGTTTTGAAATTACTGAAGCTATAGTTTAACCATGCCATATCTATCCAACACCCCCAAATGACAGACCTACATATACCCTCCTGTCCCTGTAACCTTACTCCCTCAAAATGTGTGGAGTCCCTCTATCTGTTTTTCCTCCTCCGATAATCTCTCAATCCTTGACAAATCCCTAAAGCATGGTTCCATATCATGTTTCATCGAATAAGCATGTTTCCACTTATTTCATGCTATTTATAGTGATTCGATGTTCATCAGGCTACAGACAGTCCCATAATTCCAGAAACCCCATCACATACAAATTGACACAAATGGGACACATACCAATCCCCTTGTTGATATCAAGCCGGCAGAAGCGACACAACATGGCGGACGCGATCACGCGATGGAAGCGACGGGATTAGGGCTGGAAAACGTTGGGAAATTGCCTTCACCTCGATTTAAAAGCTTTAAAACATCAGGTGGAAAATAGGAAAACATAAAATCCTCACATAATTTGATACTTATTCCGGGTAATCTTGCTTAGCATGGTTGCATTTAAAAGAGCACACTCACAAACAACATGCAAACATTATTATATGACCTTTACCATGGCTACTAGGCTGATTAGGGTAGGTGAAAGCTGTATACAGTTAACCCATAGGAGATGATTTGATTTTGCTATAACAAGCATTTTCCATAGATCCCTAGCCCAAGATATCTCATACTTAGTCTCCAATGGGTTAATAACGCATGTACTGTACTTGTCCAAAGCTGCATTCCTGGTCACAGTGTGTTCACACAGTGTTCATAGTGTCACTCTGTGGAATGAATCAAATCCACACAGTGGTCATGACCTGCCAAAAAGAACACAGGGTTGTCACAGTGTGAACTCTACAAATACACAGCGATCACAGTGATTATTCTAGAAACTGTGATTCTTATTTTATGGATTTACATGTATTATCAAACCAAAGTATCATTTTGTTTGTTTCCATTTATCTCTATCTGCAACTCTACTGTATCTCTTTGTATGATCATGTAGGTATCATACACAGTACAGTACATTTGAAAATATTACATTATGCACATGTATCAAACACAAATGGACACATTCACACACACACACACACACACACACACACACACACACACACACACACACACACACACACACACACACACACACACTACACACACACTACACACACATACACACACATACATATACCACACAAAGATACATACATGA